>JAIUZE010000710.1:0-32008 GCA_022085475.1 Heliosperma pusillum
CTGCAAGGGCTGCAGAGCACTTCGAAGCACCCCTCTCACCAGGCTTATCCCCCTTATCATTGTTGTCTACTCTTTTCCGTTTTTCACCCATGATAATCCTAAGACACTAAGACCGTCAAAATAAATGAAATAGTAACGGAACAGAGTCATGCATACAGCGATTCTAAAACCCTAAGACCTTGAAATGAATGAAATAGTAACTGAACAAATAAAGAGTCATGCAGAGATTCTAAAACGCTAAAAACTTAGAAAGGAATGAAACTACATGATAAAGAGAACGATAAATAGAAAATGAAAACAAAAAGATGAACTTCAAACTTAAAACCCTAAAGACGAAACACAAAAATTACCTGATAAAGAAAATGAGAACAGGGTGATGATAAAGAGAACCGGATGATGATCACGAGTACGAGGAGGATGATGATGATACTAAACAAAAAGATTTGTGTTGTAAACGAGGATGATTGTAAACGAGGAGGATGATGATGATAATGTACGTGTGTAAAATTTACTCTATAGGATTGTGAATTATTTTTTATTAAGAGAAACTAAAGGGTTTATTAAGAGAAACTATTGACAACGGTTATCCTACAAACCACCGTTGTTATAGAGTAATAACAACGGTTAAATCACACCCGTTGTAGAAAGTAATAACACTAAGACAACGGTTTATTTATTATAACCCGTTGTTGAAAGTAATAACAACGGTGAAATTCTAAAACACCGTTTTTATAGATTATGTATATTTTTTTTTAATTTTTCAGATACGCGCGCGCGGTATTAAAATTTGAGGCACGAAATAAACTCATTAACTTTGCTCTAAATTAATTTATTTAACTTTGCTCTAAATTTAATGTAATTTATTTTACTTTGCTCTAAATTTTATATTATAGGCGTAAGTTACGTTTAATTATTAGCTCGGATCGGGTTTGGCCTGGGAATCAATTCCAATCGGGTTAGATTCGGCGGGTTTGTAATTAATAACTTTATCGCTCGGGTTAGTTATTAATTATTTTTAGTTTTTGGTTCAATTACCTCGAATCGGGTCATTTTCTTTTTAATTAAGGAACTGGTTATTATAATTATCATGCATCACTAGTTAACCTGAAACTAATCGATCGGGTGGCCAGGCCAGCAGTTACGGATCGTGCAATCCACTTTCTAGATCAGAGCAAGCGTAGCTACGTACTTCAATTCGGGTCGATCGCTTTTGGGCAGGGTCGGGGGCACGTGTCATTATTAATTACCTCGTATATATATATGTACTACTTATTGATGATGATGATATATATATATATATATATATATATATATATAATAATTAAATGATGATGACTTCCGGATCTCTAATTAACGACGCTCGTACTACAATTTGCAATAATAACAGATTCATCAATGCACATACATGCAATTCAAGTAAGTATTATATATACACGTACGTCAATGTTTCCCAAATTAAATAATAATGATATATATATATATATATATATGGGGTCGATCGACTTCGTTCATCCAATTCAAGTACTCTAATAAAAGGGACGGATATATATATATATATATATATATATATATATATATATATATATATATATATATATATATATATGGCCTGGGGTCGATCGACTTCGTTCATCCAATTCAAGTACGCTAATAAACGGGTCGTTTTTGCATCACAAACCTGAAACTGTCCGACCCAAAATTAATTAGCTCGCTAGTATCGGGTTATTTTATTTAATTCGATAGAAATCATTATTTATTATCCGCGTGATGATTATTACGTATCATTTTCGGGTCGGATCACTTTTAATTATTAAGTATCATTATTAGTATACGTGTGTTACTTCAAAATAACCCTAAACCCTAAACCCTAAACCCTAAACCCTAAACCCTAAACCTTAAACCCTAAACCCTTTTTTATATACTTCTAATAATACATCAAAATATTGAACATCAATTCAAACACTTTAAACAACATTCTTTCTCATTGATTTCATTAGGAATAACCTAGATTTTATAATAAAGTACATTACATTCATCCGACATCAAATAAATAAAGATGTTAAATAATCCGGAACAATTCCGGTTAAGTGTAAAAAGCTTTTCTCACACTGCCACCAACAATCCGGAACAATATTGATGATACTGATGACTTCCGGATCATTAACCTCGTATTTTGCAATAACAGATTCAATGCCTGCAAGTACACGTCTTGCATGTGGAGATAAGGTAGGACGGGTACAGCTCAACATATCTCTTGCGGCATCCAACCTCCGAGTATAAGGCCGACGTGGGTAGACAGAGGACGACGATGATGACGACGCTTGGTTGACAAGTCGGACTGCTTCACGCCTCTTAATCCAATAATCCCTTCGATGTTCAATGGATCCTTTAATCAATGGGTGATGATCAGCGGGAACTACGGCAAGAGCCTCCTCCTCATCTGCAATCAATTTTGTAAGGGTCGTTTCATCGTTGGGAAGGTTAACTGCTGCCATTGATGATATTAATTTTAGGGTAGTTATGGAATATTTAAAGGAGGGGTTTTGAGGCTGTATTTATAGAGGGGTTATGCTGCCATTGATGATGTTCAATGGATGCTTTAATCAATGCTGGTTCTGCTGTTGTTTATTCACGGGTTTGGACTGCAATATCTTTTAATTAAAAATAATAATATTGAGCAATAACAACGGTTATTGGTACAAAAACCCGTTGTTATTACGCAATAACAACGGTTATTGGTACAAAAACCCGTTGTTATTACTAACCACAACGGTTTTCGTTACCACAACCGTTGTGATAGGGTTACTGCACATTGCAGTAAATGCATTGACTGCACATTGCAGTAAATGCATTGACTGCACATTGCAGTAAATGCATTGACTGCATATTCACACATTTACTCAATCAATAACGTACTGCATGCATGTGAATGTATAGTCGTTTTGGGAACCAATGCATGCATGTGAATCAATGCCTTCATGTGAACCAATGCATGCATGTGAATAAATAACTCCAATAAATAACTCTCTATAAATACAGCCTCAATACAAGCAGGTTATCAACCACATACAAAATTCCCAACTCTAATCAATATCATATTTGCTAAACCATACAAAATTTCCCAGCCTCAATACTAACATCAACCATACAAAATGTCTGGAACTTTTACTAAACCATATGCTTGCATCATGAAAGAAATGCCTTGTCATATTGAGGGTGGCTACGTTGTGTGTAAAAGTTACAAAAAACTCCGTGATACGCTTATTCGAAATGGCTATTTAATCAGGAAGATGTGGCCAAATTATCATCGCAGGCACTTTACAGGGGAACTCGTTTTCGAGTTTGGGATGTCGGATGCTCATCGTGCGTCCGCATTCAAACTGGCAAGAATGTTTGACAAGGCCGGGCATGGGCGAAAAGATTTTATTGAGAGCACGGACCACCAGCCTGGGCCATATCTATGGGTGGCTTCCGAACATGACCGTTACCGTTGGCCAAATGGGGTCGACCTCGTTGAAGTGACCCAGGTAGAGCAGTGGGAAGGGTTGGCTCTGGCCGAGGCTGACCCGATTGATGCATATGCTCTAGCGGTGGCAGCTATCCGGGAGATTTACCCGGACTCAATTTAATTTGTTGTTGTTGTTTGGTTGTAGTTGTTGGGTTGTTTGGTTGTTGTTGTTTTGGCGCCATTTGTGTGTGGCGCCGTTTGAACTTATTATTTAATAATATTAATGTTGATAAGTTAATTTGTTTTTTGACTTAAGTTTAGAAGTAATTAAACTAATTCAATTCAAAGCTATTCAATCGATAAAGCAAAATTAGAATTGAATGACATTCAGGAAATGACATTAACAAATTTGCTAATAATAAACGACATTGAATTGGTGAAAAACATAAACGACATTCAGGAAATGACATTCACAAATTCAAGAAATAGTTCACAAATTCACAAATTAAAAAATAATAAGGGAGATGATGACAGAAAAATGATCATTTCCTTTAATAGATCTTTGTGATAGAGTTTTTGTGTTGCAGTACAGTCGTATTATTAGTGTGTGTTTCCTATCTACAAATATTGACAACGGTTATCATAAACAAACCGTTGTGATAGAGTAATGACTACGGTTATAGTATCATACCCGTTGTAATTAGTAAACACTATGACAACGGTTTGTGATTAATAGCCGTTGTTATTACTAACCACAACGGGTATATTTACAACAACCGTTGTTGTTGCTTACCTTTATTTTTTTTTTAATTATAATTAGAGACAGCAATATCATAAGTACTATACACTGCAATAATAATCAGCAGAAACCAACAAAGACAGCAATATCATAAGCACTATACACAGCAATATCAGCAGAAACCAAAACATGGAGACTGTATAATGAATGACCAAAAGCTAAATAATTTGGGAATCTTCAACAATTACCAAAGCTAACAAAAACTAAAGACAATACCACCTCAGGATCGGGGACGTTTCTTGCCCGACATAGTTTCTTCGTTAACCCAAATACCTTCACCATGATCATCACGCATATAGATGCTTTCAATGTTATCATGATCAGTGTCAACATTGTCGAAATAAGCTACAGTGGAAGAGTGATCCATTCCCTCAAACACGACATCCTGATCATTATCCCCACCATTATCGGGTGCACCCCGTCTACTCCTTATAGATAGTACAACAGACCACTTCTTATCCATATGATCGGTGACATAGAACACTTGTTTAGCTTGGGATGCCATTATGAAAGGATCATCCTTATTATTGCCAACCTTATCCAAATGGACCAACGTAAATCCCATTTTATCCTTTCGAACACAATTGTTGTTGTTATCAACCCAGTTACATCGAAAAAGAGGTATTGTGAAATCAATGTAATCTAATACCAATATTTCTTGAATAACACCATAATAAAGGCATTTTCCCCAAATAGGGTTTTTATCTTTTGAAGTAGCAAAGTGCATTGCCTCACATTCAGAACTCACACCACTATTTTGCATTGTGCTCAACTCATCTTGCTCGCGGGTGTAAAAAGTATAACCATTAATAGCAAAACCGCTGAAAAAAGTGGCCCTGGCATTTGGACCTAACCCAAGACGTAGTAACCTAGGAGAGATGTCATCACCATATAAATTATTATACTCCAAGACAACATTCCTAAACCACTCTCCAAATGTCTTCTTATGCTCGTTTGCAATCCACATCTCGCTCTTGTTTGGGTGATCGTATTTGAGCTCATCTTTGTGTTGTTCAATATAAGGTTGCACCTCATCTTCGTTGTTTAGCACATACGTATGTGCTAAATGTAACATGTCACGTGACACAATTTTTTCAACCCGGCCCCTAATACCTTTTCCGGTCATCCAGTCACTATGACGATTCTTTAGAACGCCAATTAACTCCTCAGGAGAGAGATGAGCGTAACAATATGCAAGAGCTTCGTCTAATATAGCACGTTCAGCAATACAACCTTCTGGACGATACCGATTAGATGTATAGTCCTTGTAGACTTTCATCAATCTTTCGAAAGGATACTGGTATCTCAAGTACACGGGCCCAAGGTACAAAATCTCCATAACCAAGTGAGTGGTCAGGTGAATCATGATAGTGAAGAAAGAGGGTGGAAAATACATTTCAAAATGACAAAGAGAGGTGACAACGAGGTCCTGCAATGAATCCGCATCATCGGGATCGATGACTTTATCGCATATGGACTGGAAGAAGAGACAGAATCTGATAATAGCATATCGTACCTTTTCAGGTAAAATGGAACGAATAGCCACGGATAGTAATTGTTGCATCAAAGTGTTGCAATCATGTGACTTTAACCCGGTGAGTTTTAGGTCTTGCATCGACACAAGGCTTTTGATGTTGGACGAATAACCATGTGGCACTTTAATTCCATTCAAGCATGCACAAAACTCTTTTTTCTCATTCCGTGAAAGGGTATAAGCTGCTGGCTGTAAAAATGTACCATTACCTCTCTTCTGTGGTGCCAACTCTAGCCTAATACCCATCATTTGCATATCTTCCCTAGCTGCGGCGTTATCCTTTGTTTTACCGGGAACATTCAGGAGGGTATTGATAATATTATCACATACATTTTTCTCAATGTGCATGAAAGCGAGGCAATGCCTGACCTCCAGGTCAGGCCAATATGGAAGTTTATCAAAAAATATGGATCTTTTCTTATACCCACGAGTAGACAATTTAGAGCCGTTCTTCTTCCCATATTTTATCTCTATATGCTTTACGTTCTGATAAACTTCATGCCCACTCAAAATTCTAGGAGGTTGACGATGTTCTTGACGTCCATTAAATGCTTTCTGCTGCTTGCGATAACAATGGTCAGGATCCAAGCCCCTCCTATTTCCCAAATACACATACTTATGAGAACACTTCAAGTATTCAGACTCAATATCCTCCCCACACAATGGACATGCCTCTTTCCCATGCACCGTATGCCCAGAAAGGTCGCCATAAGCCGGATAGTCGGTTATTGTACACAATAACATCGCTCTCAAATTGGAAGTTTCATTCCTATATGCATCAAATACTTCTATCCCACTATCCCACAAAATTCGCAAATCATCTAAAAGAGGTTCCAAATAGACATCTATATTATTTCCAGGTTGTTTAGGGCCGGAAATTAACAACGACAACATCAAGTACTTTCTTTTCATGCACACATATGGAGGTAAGTTGTATATTGCCAACACTACTTGCCAAGTACTATGTTGGGTACTCATGTTTCCATGTGGGTTCATTCCATCAGTGGACAGCGCTAGACGTAAGTTTCTAGGTTCAATGCCGAACTCGGGATACTTAGCGTCGAACGATTTCCATTGCATACCATCTGCCGGGTGTCTTAGCTTCCCATCATTTATTCTTCCAGTTTCATGCCAATTTAACATTTTTGAATCATTGCTATTCGCAAACATCCTTATGAATCTTGGTATCACTGGAAAATACCATAACACCTTAGCCGGGATCCCTTCCTTATCCTTATAACGCCACTCAAAACAAACCGGACAATTGGTTAAGTTTTGATATAATTTTCGATACAATACTCAATCATTTGGACATGCATGTATTTTCTCATATTTCATACCCACCCCTCTAATTAGTTTTTTAGCCTCATATGTCTTAACGGGAAGAACATTACCATCTGGAAGCATGTCATTTATCAAGGCTAATAAACTAGTGAAACACGTGTCACTAACCCCATTTGCCCCCTTGATATTATACAACTTCACCACAGCCGACCTCTTTGTGTACTTACAACCAGGGTATAGAGGCGCTTCAGACTCACACAACTTCTCATACATGTTGTCAAGGTCATCCAAATTAATGTTTTCATCTTCAAAAGCATTTGATTCATCATCTTTTTCTTCATTATCTGTAGACCCAACATTCAACTCGTCTGCTTCCAACTCAACATACTCGGCAAACTCTGGATCATCAGTTATCCTTTCGTATACCTCAAGATCATCTTCTTCAAAATTATTATCTTCCTCTAATGATTCCCCATGAAAAATCCAACGGGTATAGGATCGACTAAAACTATACTTTTCTAGGTGAATTTTAACGTCCGTAATAGCCATATACCTAATATTACCACATCTTTCACAAGGGCATGGAATACTAGAAGAACCATTCAAATTGTTCGCAACGACTTCATAAAATTCAGCTAAACCATCCTTATAGTTTGGGTCACTCATATTCGCCGCATTCATCCAAGTTCGAGTCATTTATCTACATTCGTAGTATATATAGTAAGCCAAGTAATTCAGAAAATCCAACTAATTAAAACTAATTCAATAATAAGCCAACTAATTCAGAAAATGCAATGTATAAGGCAACTAATTCACAAATAAACGAAATTCAGGAAATCACTAAAGAAAAATTATTAGAATACCTGATTAATAAGAAATAGCAGACGGAGATGATGACAAAGAGACGATCAGGAAATCAATAAATTATTAGTGTTTGTGGTTTTGTGATGCAGTATAATCGCTTTGTGTTTGTGTTTTTGTGTTGCAGTACAGTATTATTAGTGTTCTGTGTTTTTTTCATCTTTATTAAAAGTATTGACACCGGTTAATATTCATATTCACCGTTGTTATTAGGTTACCTATTTACAACGGTTAACAAAGTTAAATCCGTTGTTACAACTAACAACAACGTCCAACAAAATCATATCCGTTGTTATTAATTTAAGCCAAATAATGCGCCAAATTAATAACACATTATAACAACGGGTTTTTCATACCCGTTGTTATTACTTTTCATTATATCGCGCTAAATTAATAACAACGGATATAGAATAAACTGGTGTTATTAGTAAATTTATTTACAACGGTTATTTTAGTTCACGCCGTTGTTAAAACTAATAACAACGTTCGAAAAACTAACACCGTTGTTATTAGGTTTAATAAAATTCCGCGGAAAAATAATTATCCATTCCACAACGGTTTTTCTTTATTTTCATGAGTATGCGTTGTTGATGGGGCGTTGTTATTGCCTGTATTTGTAGTAGTGAATGATTTAGGATCTAGTTATCATGCATGCAAATATAAAAGCATAAGAGAAAAGATAAGACGAAAACATCCTTACATTGGGATTTTTCGGTTCAATATGGGCACAATAAGAACTCCTTCTTATGTTCTTGAGCATAAAATTAATGGATGATCCTCCATAAAACAACCTCCAAAGTAGAAGGTCTCCTTCTTGTTGCACCCAAGATTAAACCCAAATAATCTTAGCTTATTATTAACTAGATAATAAGTAAGATAAATACTACTAATATTATGGTATTACTACACTAGTAATATGTAGAGAATATTAGTGTATAAGAGAGTTTAGAGAGAAGTTGAGTTAGTGATAGAAGTAAGAAAAATAAGCAAGTGAAGAAGCATAAAAAATTGAACAACTTTTGGTCAATATAAAGGCCATATGGCCGGATGACAGGAGCTCCAAGAGGGCTCAATTTTGCTCATTTTATTCCTGTGTAAGAAGGTAGAGTATGGGTAAGGTAGTAATGATTAAAGCTAGGATGATATATCACTATCAATATAGTGAATTGTGTGTTAAGAAAAGAATAACACACATGCATCTTCCATGTGCACAAAACCGAACCATTGTGACTTATAATGGTCCATTTTGATTTTTGATATTTGTCCCACAAATACTTATTAATCATATGTTTAATTATCTTGTATAATTAAGTGTTAATTTGATCATATAACAATTATATGACACAAATTAATAAACAATATGTACTTAACTTTTAAGTGACATTTTATCATTATATCAATATATAATGGGTCCCACAATGCCCAGTTAATTTATTTTACAACTCTTTATAAATATAATTAACTAATTACCTATACCTCAAAATATATACATAACCTCAACTAATTTAATGAATTAACGATTAATCACTAAATAAAATCTTATTTAATCGTATTAAAATAAGACGTAAAATTTATTCAGTCAGTTATCGTATAATTGACTAATAAACTTAAGTGGAATGAGTTCCTAACTCAATTTCCAATAAATAACTCTCATAACTAAACGTACATATCAAATATATGTAATGCTCTAATTAAACTGTATCATATACAAATAATTAGTATTCTATTTGGGTCTCATCATATAGGTGTGACCTAAAGGGATCAGTTGATCACCGCCGTCATACGACAAAAACGTCAAACTCTAGTCAGCTGAGCGTTACCGATTTACGTTAATCAACTGACGTGGAGTATCGAAATATACTTATCATGCCACGTATATTCCAAATGAGATTAATTATATAAATGCACTATTGTGGAGGACACTTACTCCAACAATCTCCCACTTGTCCGATACAAGTTTTGCATGTAGGAACACTATTGCGGAGGACTTCTACTCCAACAATATCTCCCACTTGTCTCGACAAGTTGTGTTCTACCGATTCTCTTGTCTCTTTTGCGTCACATCCTCCCACTCATCACAAGGTGTCTTACAGGTCGCACTTGCGATTGAAAATTATAAATAGAGTGGTTTCTCGATCTGGGAGAGTAACTGTCTGACCGGAAAATCTACCAGAGATCTCTTCCGAGCGTGGCCACGCATTTCCAGTTACTACTCCTCGAGTGGCCCGAAGATGTTAATACCCAACGTGGGTGGACAATTCCTGTTGACCCATCTTACACTGTATGATGCAGACCACCATGACCCAGAAGATGTCCATCGGCCTCCTTTCACGGCACGACCTAGGACAAAAACCAAAGTCAATCGAAAACTACACCGACTCAGGTAAATGGTCGCCAGTCTAAAGAATTGACTCATAGGAATAAAATAGAAATCCCCGCCACGACCAGGCTTTAACAATTTTGATAAGAGACTCTATTATGATCACGTCCCGACAGAGTGTCTTAACAGTCTGTCTATGTAAACGACCAGTCATATCCATGACCCCATGGTGCCGAACCAACCATCGATCGACTTACAATCTAGTCACTTTGAGACGTCACCTCAAATGAGTGACTAGGGACAAAACACTAAGTTCATCCTGTTCACTTGAATTGGGTTCTACCTTTCTTTCAACCAATTCGGATAAACAAAGTATTAAAATTTAGTCAAACTAAATAAAGGAGTTTTTAATGAAACTCTAACAATGAATGCGATTATCATATGTTTGGAAAAAAATTGATACGCTATCAATAATTTCATATCTCATAATCTCTACCAATTCAGGTATATATTTCAATCCCATTGAAATGACATGACTATCATGTTTTGCCTGCAAAAGGCATGGCTAATGGATTAGCAATACTTGCATCTTTCCCATCGTTCTGATTGCTATTTATCTTTGTCTACGTAATCTCATATTACATAAAACTTTCTGAGTACGTGTCTAGGTTTGAATTTAGACTTAGGACTCTTGGCCTAAAGGTAGCTCCCACTGTTTTACTAGTATCATGGGATAAGATATACAACTATAGGAACTACTTCTAGTCCCTCAAATATTGTCGAATCCAAGCTACTTTCATATGCATCATCATATGATGCAATGTACTCCATTTCTGTTGTGAAATCCGCAATGATAAACAGCCTGGAACATTTCCATTGGATACATGACATTTATATTTGGAAATGTCACTCCTACTTGGAACCTTTCCAATAGTCCTTTCTGCTTAGTACTTTTCCAATAGATAAATCTTCTATAAAGCACAGCCAGTTCGTGATTTCAAATCACTTTGATCAGTTTGGAAACTGAAGTCTGTGTAACCCCTTACACACAACTCACTGTAAACTCCAAACACATGGAACATATCTTTAGTCCTTCGCAAGTACTTAAGGATGTTCTTTATGGCTATCAAATGACTCTCACTTGGATTTGATTGCAAACGACTTGTCATGCTCAAAGCATGCGAAATGTCAGATTGAGTATACATCACAGCGTATATAATTGATCCCGCAGCGGAAGCAAAAGGAATCAATTATCATGTGTTCAACTTCCTTGAACTAGTCAAAGATCTTATCAATATAAGAATTTTAACTCAACGCTAATATCCTTTTAGATTTATCTTCATAAATCCAGATATCTAAAAGATGTATTCAACTTCTCCAAAATCTTCCATCATCTAAAATGATCAATATGTCTCCACATATAAGACTAATGAAAACCATATTACTCCCACTAAACTTCATGTATAAACATAATTCCTCGAGATATCGAAAAAAATTTTATGACATGATTGACACACTAATTCCAACTCTTTAGTGCTTACTTAAGACATCCTCTTAAGCTTGCAAAATCAACTTAGGATAATTAGGATCTACGAACCCACAGGTGGATATAAAATATTCTACCTCTTCTAGAATCGTATTCAAGAAGGTGGTTCTTGAGATCCAATTGTCATCATACTAATATGAAATGCTGTAATTGCTAAGTATATTCGAATGGATCGAAGAATTAAGGTTGGAGCAAAACTCTTTGCCTACCAATTTATCTTTGAAAACATTTTAATATTCATCCATGCAAATTTCGATCTTAAAAATCAATTTACATTGAAGAGGTCGTACTTCTTCAAGTAAAATTTATTAGGTCACATACCTGACCATCATGCATGGAGTCCATTACGAATCGCATGACTCTAAGCCATAGCAAGAAGTTGGGACTAGAAACAATCTTTTATAAGTCACATTATTAGAATTCATCACTTTTAAGGAGTGATAAAATTCCACCTGACCTCCTAGGTTCCGAATAAACAACTACTGAACAAGCAATGAGGAAACTTTTTCCGGATCATATGCTCAGTTTGTGGCTCTAGAAGCATTTTCTCCCACTCTGTCTTACCAAGAAATAATCGTATTTTTATTGAAAGACAGTATCACGAGTCACAAACGCTTTGTTCTCGTGGTCAATGTAGGATTATTGAGCACTTGTTTCATTCGGATAACTTATAAATTAGGTACGCTACCTATCCATATCGTATATGAAATAAAATCCGACTGTTTTAAATGTGCTTTGATATGGTGGGAAAAGAATAGCAGACAAAAATATTAAGATCCCAAGGTTAGTCAAATGGCTCAGTTTGACTTGACAAATACAAAACCATTGATGCTGTCGTTATACACCAAAAATAAAACCTAAGTCTACTAACTAAGAAGATAGCGGAAGTAGGGTCGATCTCCACAGGGAGGAAACTAATTAACTGAAATCTAAATCTGCAAGTAACAATCTGGGGATTTTGAAAATTGGTTTTAACTAAACTAAATAAGATTAAAGGAAAGAGAAATAAAGGAAGAAAATAAATATGAAATAAATCAGAGAAAGAGAGAATATGCTAGGATTCGGTCCACTGCAATATTGGCATCTACGGGTCAACTAAGTCAGTCAATCTATCAATGAGAAGGGCAATGGTTTTCTCCTCTCGGTCTCAAACCACCCTAGGGATTTTCCTAATTAACTCTCGTCCTCTTAGGAGTCACCTATCAATTCTAAGCAAGCCTTTCCCTTCCAATCTTTCGATCCAGGTCGAGGTTAACTACCTAGCCAGTCTCCTGCGTGCACTCATTCGACTAAACCTCAATTAAATTGCTTAAACTGATTCTCATATTCAAGACTAACTAAAATAATCTATCCTAACATGCCTCTACTACAGTTTCCCTCATCCCAACATACAAGAGAATTACCTACTCATGTTATTAACGATGCTAACTAAGACGATTAAACATATGACGATAGACATAATAAAATCGTAATTAACAAGCATGACAATAACAACGCAATAATTAAGAAGAGTAAACAGTGATTAAGACAAAGGTTAAGAATAAAAGAGAGAAAAGAGGAAAGGAGTTTACAATCTTAGCAAATCCGGCGTAAAGAACAAATCCTACGTCGATAAACCCGAATGCAAACCAAAGATAAAGTTCAGAAACTAATGGAAGATTAATGCTAATGATTCCGAAACCTAAGGGTTCTGAATCCTCATGATTCTGAATTAATTCCTAATGACGTAAATAAGAGTTTATATAATGCAAAACACGACTCTTAAACCCTAATTAAGCTATGGACTTAAGGCCCATGATAGATTCTACTCGATCGAGGTAAAATACCACTCGATCGAGGACTTTATTCTAGGAAATTACTCGATCGAGTAACAATTCTACTCGATCGAGCAACTTTTCAGCAGCAACCTTTCGATCGAGCACAGGACAGCTCGATCGATCAACTCTTCACTTCAACTCTCCTCGATCGACCAAATATATAATCGATCGAGAACTTTTGGCATGGCACATAGTGTTGGACATGGCTTTGGACTTGATTGCGAACGGTTTCACGCTTTCCCATGCAAGAGCTTCTGTTCTGTTCCTTCCATTCTCCTAAATGCATGCAAAGTGGACTGTTTCGGCTCGGTTTCCGCTATTACACAGCTTGTACCTACAAAATAGTAATGAAAGTACAAAGTAGCCAAATAGGGGCATATGGTGATATAATATCACTTAAATGACATAGAAATGCGTGCATAAATGGACTAGAAAGTCTATATAAAATACAAGCATCAACCATATCGTATAAGGTTTTGTTTCTCTATTCAACAATACCTTATCTCATAATGTGTGTTAGGAAGTCAACTTGTGAAACTATTTTACAATACTTTTGGTGAAAATCAAAGTCAATACTTAGATATTTCTTGTTACGATTTGGTCGTAAGTCCGCTATCTAATACTCTTGGTGGTTAACTACTTCATATTGAAACTCTTTGAACTTTTCAAAGATTTCTCTTAGCACCTCATTAAGTAGAATCAAACACAATATCTACTTAAGTCGTCGGTAAATAAAGTGAAGTAGTCATTACCATCTCTGGTTGTGATTGTTATTGGACCACACATATTCTTATGTAATATGGCCAATAACTCACTAGTTCGATTTCCTTTTCAACAAAAGGGCACGGATCATCTTGCCTTGAATACAAGAATCGCACACACGATAAGGTTCAAAATCAAATGTTTTAGAAATGCTACACAATCCAGAATTAAGATCAGATCTGGGTCACCAATTTTGAGCCTTTTACAATCTATATGACTGGTAATATCTAGTTTTAGGTCAAAAATATAATTACCTTTGATTGGTATGGCATAACCATTGACCAAGTATAGGTATAAAAAGAAACAACGCTTGTTCTATTCACAAAAGTGAAACACTTGTGTCGTACAATAAGGTTGATACTATATTCTTATTTAGAGGTCATGTACATAATAACGTTTATTAAAGTATACCTCTAAATCGAAAACTAGATTGATCACTGTGACAACCCTCGCGAATGCGGAAATAAAACATAACAAGCATGTGATTTAAATAGCGGAAAATACGATGTTTTTAAAACTTTTTACATGTATATAGAAAAGTACGAGGAGTGTCAATAATTACAAATCCAAAGTATGAAATATACTACAACAAGAGACGACGTTGTCTCTCAAAATGTTATCAATGTCAAAGTGATTAGCGAACTAGCTAAATAACGTCTAGAGGTGAATCTTCCAGGCCAACGCCCGCTAGCTCACACCCAAACCCAAAATACCACAAGCAAAAAGCCATCCAATCAAGCAACCTGTTCAACCATGAAAAACATGAACGCCACAGTCAGTTGGGAGTAACTCCGGGTTCTCCCAGCCATATCACATTAAACGTACATAAACGGAAATACAAAAGAAGAAGCATGCATATATAGATATACATGTGAAATATGATAAGGACAAATAGGCAATTCAATATATAAGGATAAGAGCATATGCAGTACAAATCCATAACCATCATATTATACAAAGACTCGGGGAAAACACTCTTAGGCAACCATATACACTCACTAGGGCTTGCATCTCACCGTTAGAGGTATAAGTTTGATAAGATTGAGACTCGAAAAACAAACCAAGAAAACTTCATCCAAAGATCACAAAAAATCAATCATATAACCATCCATTCAAACGTACAAATACGTTGACGACATCTCTCACGGTAAATGACACGCACTAGCACCGTGTACATGCAAGTATGATTAAAAGGCATCCACGGGATAAAACATTGCCCTGAACGCATACACGATTCAATACATTTCGTATATGTAGACTAATTTCCTCCTGGTAGGACGACGATATAAATATCCGATACTAGTCTAAACCTGGCCAGACTCTCGGAATAACATTTTCCGATTCGACATGCGATAAACATTTTGCATCCAAGACTCGGTCCATCATAGACGCCGAGTACCCCAAATTCGGTCAACCTTCACGAAAGAGGCGGAAAAGAGCACAAGCCTCACAACAAGCGGTACACTACATGCAATGACACCACCTCGCAAGTATACAACATTTGACGGCCGGGTCGATCAACGCAAAGAGTTCGCCTCCCAACAACGTCGTCATATGCCCACTAACACATGCAATTAAGCAGTAAGGATACGCTCCCCGTTCTGACATTCCAGCCTTACGAACGTGGAGGTAGCCAAGGGAATGAGAGTACAAAGCACATAACAAAATAGTGCTCAAACCGTAACATTTGTAAAACCGACTCAACGTGGGACATATCAAAAGTCGTCACAAAACATGCGATACAAGCGAAGGAAGAATCATATATTCGAAACATTAATATTTAAAATCAAACCCGAGAGTCAACAAAAGTCAAAGTCAAACCCGAAGGTCAATAAAAGTCAAGGTCAAACCCGAGACCCGAGACCCAAACCCGTCAATTGGAGTGAGCTACAAACAAATCATCAATGCAAGAAGACCAAGTCCAAAGGGTCAAGGAAAGTCAAGGCGGAACAAAAATTCAAAGGGTCGACTTTGGGAAAAACTGGCAGCATGAAACGCTGCCAGCGCCAGGGAACGTTGCCACCGTTCACACACGACGCTGCCAGCGTCCAGGGATGCTGCCAGCGTCCTGGTCTCAGGCACGCGATCCTTCAATATGCACGAAAATCATAATATTCACTAAGGTTCAACATTCAACAATCATCATCTTACATCACAAATCATCAATTCTCATCATCAATTATCAACTATCAACAACCATTATCAACAACACAATTTCTAAGATTACTAATCATATTCTAAATACGATTACTAACATGGAAAACACATAAAACACGTAAATGATATCGAGTAACCCTTCACCGTTACCTTTTCGCGTCTTCAATCCGTGTCGATGTCCTCTTCTATCAAGAAGTAGTCTTTGTCGGGGTCTTGGAGGTCACCACCTACAATTAGATAATAAAAGATGAATATAATTCACGTTTGAGAAAGACGGATAAATTGAAAAGCGAGAAAGACGGTAATTTTATTACCAATTAAGATAGAAGACGATGAGAGGGAAAGAATAAGATGAACTTGAGTGAATTTGAGCGAGAAACGAAGGAGTAGTGACGATATTAAAACTAGAGCAAATATGAAGGTTAGGGTTTTGGTGGTTACTTGGTGAGGAAGAAGAAGATTGAATGTGAGGGAGTTAGGGTTATGAGGGAGTATATGAAGGAGTAATTGGAAAAGTTCATGGAAAAGCCCATTACGTCTTAAGACGTAACTTACTCGAAATCTCGCATAAATTCTGAAAACGAACTCGGAAATTCTAAACTAGACACGGGAAATTTAATTCTAAACTAAAACTAAATTTCGCTGAAAAGTATCCGTAAAATATTTTTACTATAAAAATAGGGTACATTTGCTGGTGTTACAATCACCCCACCTTTTAAAAAGTTTCGCCCTCGAAACTTGAGCGAAAAAAAGATACCTTAATCGAATAGGCTTGGATATTTACTACGCATAGAAGCTTCCGTTTCCCACGTCTCTTCTTCAACATTGGCACATCTCCACAAGATTTTCACTAAAGGAACCACTTTACTTCTCAACTTCTTATCCTTGCGATCAAGGATGCGGATCGGCTTCTCTTCAAAGGACAAATTCGGTTCAAGCTCGGGCATTTCCGCTTGAAAAACATGGCTTGGATCAATAACATAATTTCTCAATTGAGAAACATGGAATACATCATGAACCTTAGCCAAATTCGGGGGCAAGTCCAACTTGTTAGCAACGGCACCAATCCTTTTCACAATATCAAAGGGTCCAATGTATTTCGGGCTCAATTTACCCTTTACACCAAACCGTTTAACACCCTTCATTTGAGATACTTTCAAGAACACTTTATCCCCAACTTCAAATTCTAACGGTCTTCTTCGGATATCGGCATAAGACTTTTGCCGATCTTGAGCGGCTTTCATTCTATCACGAATGACCTTCACATGATCAATGGTCTCAACAAGAACATCGGGACTTAAGTCACGAACATCACTCAATTGATTCCAACATATAGGACTTCGACATTTTCTTCCATAAAGAGCTTCATAAGGAGCCATCTTGATCGAGGCATGATAACTATTGTTGTAAGAAAACTCCACCAACGGTAGACTCTTTTCCCAACTAGATTGGAAGTCGAGTGCACAAACCCTAAGCAAGTCTTCTAAAGTCTGAATAGTCCTATCGGTCTGACCATCGGTAGCGGCATGAAATTGAAAGTCCATAGACCTTAATTAGACTCTTCTAATTAGTTGCTAAATTACTTGTTAATTTAGTATTTAATGATCTATGTAACATGCATGCAAATATAAAGACATTTATATAAAGGAAGAAACTTCCTCACATTGATATGTAAAATATAAGGGCACAACAAGAACTCCTTCTTGTTGTTCTTGAGCTACAAATATGGATGAACACAAGTTATCTCCAAAGTAGAAGATCTCCTCTAAGTTGCACCAAGATTAACCCAAATAATCTACCCTTATTATTAAATAGATAATAAGATAGATATAATACTACTAATATTATGACTATATTACTACACTAGTAATACTTAGTAAATATTAGTATTTGAGAGTTTTTAGTGAGAAGAAGAGTTTTAGAGAGAAGTAAACAAATTGCACAAAATAAAGTAAGTATAAAAATGAACACAAATGCTCATTTTAAAGGCCATTTGGCCGGATCATGTAGTCCACATTTGGACTATTATTTTGTTCAATTTGATCACATGCATTAGAGTGGAGTGTTGTAGAAAAGATGATGATTGTTTTATACTTGTTATGTCACTTTCAAATGCTAACTAAAGAGTTACAACAAGAACAACAATCATCACCATTCTAACTACATCATAACCGGCCATGTTGGCGTAGTTGGATCCATTTTGATTTTTGATATTTGTCTCACAATACTTATTGATCATATGGTTAATTATCTTGTATAATTAAGTGTTAATTTGATCATATAACAATTATATGACTCAATTAAATAAATAATATGTACTTAACATTTTAAGTAATATTTTACCATTATATCAATATATAATGGGTCCCACAATGCTTAGTTAATTTATTTTACAACTCCTTGTAAATATAATTAACTAATTACCTCTATCTCAAAACCTCAACTAATTTAGTAATTTAACGATTAATTACTAAGTTAAATCTTATTTAATCGTATTAAAATAAGATATAAATTTATTAGTCAATTATCGCATAATTGAAAAATAAACTTAATCGAATTTGAGTTCTTAACTCAATTTCTAACAATTAACTCTCGTACATATCGAATATATGTAATGTACTAATTAACTGTATCGTATACAAATAATTAGTTACTATTTGGATTTCATCCTTTAGGTGTGACCGAAAGGGATCAGTTGATCACCGCCGTCAAACGACAATAACGTCAAACTCTAGTCAGCCAACCGTTATTGATTTACGTTAATTAACTGACTAATCATATATATAGTCAATAAATATCCAATTATATTCCTTAATAAGATTTATTATGTGGCGCACGATTGTGGAGGACACCTACTCCAACAATCTCCCACTTGTCTGACACAAGTGTGCGTCACCGATTCTCTTGTCTCTTTATCACATCTCCCACTCAACGCAATGTGTCTTCCAGGTCGCACTTGCGATTGACAATATCTAGAGTGGTTTTCTCGATAGGGAGAGTAACTGTCTGACCGGAAAATCTACCATAGATCTCTTTCCGAGCGTGGCCACGCATTTCCAGTAACTTCTCCTCGAGTGGCCTAAAGATGTTTTTACCCAACGTGGGTGGACAATTCCTGTTGATCCATCTACTCTGTATGATGCAGATCACCATGATCCAGAAGAAGTCCATCGGCCTCCTTTTACGGCACGACCTAGAACATCAACCAAAACCAATCGGAAACTGCACCGACTCAGATAGACGGTCGCCAGTCAAAAGAATCGACTTATAGTAATAAGATAGAAGACCCTGCCACGACCAGGCATCAAATAATTGATTTAAGGGTCTCTACAATGTCACTGTCCGACAGAGTGTCATACAGTCTGTCTATGTAAACGACCAGTCATCTCCATGACCCCATGGTGCTGAACCAACCATCGATCGACTTACAATCTAGTCATTTCGAGACGGCACCTCATTGAGTGACTAGGGACAAAATACTAAGTTCGTTCCTATTCACTTGATGGTCCAACATCTAATTCGGGAAATAAACAAAGTAGTAAATTTATCAAACTAATAAAAGAGTTTAATAAATAAAACTCGAACAATGAATGTCATTATCATATATGAAATAATAATACAACATTCAATTATTACATATTACATAATCTAAAGGAATTCTGGCACACGTCTCAATCCCATTGTGACGACATGACCATCATGCTTAGCCTTTGATAAAGGCTTCGTTAAAGGATCAGCAATGTTGTCATATGTCCCAACCTTACAAATGTCAATTTCATTTCTGTCCACGTAATATCTAATTACATGATATTTCCTAACTACATGCCTAGACTTGTTACTAGACTTGGACTCTTTTGCTTGAAAAATAGCCCCACTTTTATCACATAAATTGTGATAGGATCTTTTGACAGTAGGGACTACCGTTAGTCCTTCAAACAAATTGCCGAATCCACACAGCTTCCTTTGCAGCTTTAGACGCTGCAAGGTACTCTGCTTCTGTTGTAGAATCCACTGTAACACTTTGCTTGAAACTCTTCCAGCAAACAGCTCCTCCATTCATCATATAAACGTAGCCGGATTTGGATTTCATATCAAATCCTATCTGTTTGGAAACTGGCATCTGTGTAACCCTTTACACGTAACTCAGTCTCGCCTCCAAACACTAAGAACGAATCCTTAGTCCTTCTTAAGTACTTAATGATGTTCTTTACGGCTATCCAGTGACTCTCACCTGGATTTGCTTGGTAACGACTTGTCATGCTCAAAGCATATGCAACGTCGGGACGAGTGCACATCATAGCATACATGATTGATCCAACAGCTGATGCGTAAGGGATCAATTTCCTGCGTTCAATCTCCTCGGGTTTCGTAGGGCACTCTGACTTGCTCAAAGTGATCCCACTTCCCATAGGAATAAAGCCTCTCTTAGAGTCTTTCATGTTGAACCGATCAAGAATCTTATCAATATAAGTCTCTTGAACTTAATGCTAGTCATCCTTTTAATGCTCTATCCCTATAGATCCGGATACTAAGATGTCGCTGTGCCTCTCTAAGTCTTTCATTTGGAAATGATTCCTAGCCACTCCCTTTACAGAAGGCGCATTGGGATATCAATTTCCCAATGAGTAGTATGTTATCTACATACAAGACTAGAAAGTTCTTTACTCCCCTAAACTTCATGTATAGCAAACGGTTCCTCGACACTTCAGTGAAAACCATTTTGTTTAATAACATGATCGAAACGATTATTCCAACTCCTGGATGCTTGTTTAAGACCATAGATGGATCTCTTAAGCTTTCATACCTTCTTAGGGTTTGATGGATCCACAAAACCTTCAGGTTGTGTCATGTACACTTCCTCTTCTAGAATCCCATTCAAGAAGGCTGTTTTGACATCCATTTGCCAAATCTCATAATTATGAAATGCGGCAACCGCTAAGATAATCCTTATGGATCGAAGCATGGCGACTGGGGCGAAGGTTTCGTCATAGTGAAGACCATGAACTTGGGTGAAACCTTTTGCCACCAATCTAGCTTTATAAACATCATTATTTTTGTCTATGCCACTTTTGATCTTATAGATCCACTTACACTGAAGAGGTCGTACCTCCTTAGGTAAATCAACCAAGTCCCATACTTGATTGTCGTACATATAATCCATTTCGGATTGCATGGCTCCTAGCCATAGCTTTGAGTCGGGACTAGAAATGGCTGCTTTGTAGGTAGTAGGTTCGTTACTTTCAAAAAGTAAAACATTATAGTCATCACCTTTCCTCTATAATACCAAGGTATCATCATTTGATGACCTAATCTGCTTGACCGCCTAGTTTCCGAGGAAAAAATACCGTACCAAAGACGAAGAGGGAACGTTTTCCCCTTCCTCGTCGTCCTTTTCGGGTTGGTGGCTCTTGGACTTCATCAAGTTCAAATTTTTTCCCACTCTGTCTTTTAGAAATAAAATCATTTTCTAAAAAGACTGCATCACGAGACACAAACACTTTGTCCTCGTGTGGTTTTTGTAGAAGTAATAAGCACGTGATTCCTTTGGGTATCCTACAAAAAGACATTTGTCAGATTTGGGTGCGAGTTTATCGTCAGGCTTATTCTTAACAAAAGCTTCGCATCCCCAAATTCTCATAAATGACAAATAAGGGACTTTTCCTGTCCATATCTCATATGGAGTCTTGTTTGCCGCTTTAGTCGGGCTTCGATGTAGTGAAAATATTGCAGATAAGATAGCAAAACCCCAAAAATAATCAGGAAGCTCTGTTAGACTCATCATAGATCGAACCATATCTAATAAAGTTCGATTTCTCCTTTCGGACACACCGTTTAATTGAGGTGTTCCAGGAGGAGTCCATTGTGATACTATACCACAATCTTTTAGGTGTGAATCAAATTCATTGTTCAAGTATTCACCACCACGATCGGATCGTAGGGTTTTAATCTTTTTATTCAATTGGTTTTCTACTTCATTTTGAAATTCTTTGAATTTTTCAAAAGCATCACTTTTATGCCTCATCAAGTAGACATATCCATATCTACTCAAGTCGTCGGTAAAAGTAATGAAGTAGTGATAACCACCTCTAGCTCGGATAGTCATTGGACCGCATACATCCGTATGTATAAGTCCTAATACTTCACTTGCTCGTGTCCCTTTTCCCGTAAAAGGAGCACGAGTCATCTTGCCTATAAGACAAGATTCGCATACACCATAAGATTCGTAATCGAATGGTTTGAGTACTTTAGATGAAACAAGTCTCTTTATGCGTCGTTCGTTTATGTGCCCTAAACGACAATGCCAAAGGTATGATTGATTAGGTTCACCTGTTTTGAGCTTCTTGTTTTCTACATGATAGACCTCTTTTGCAATATCTAAAACATAAATACCTCCAATAGAAATGGCCTCGCCATAAACCATTTCATTAAGTGAAAAAGTACAACAGTTGTTCTTAATGCAAAATGAAAATCCTTCCATGTCTAACACGGAAATGGAGATAATGTTCTTGGTAAGAGTTGGTACATAATAGCAATTATTTAAATACAACTCTAAACCATTAGGCAAAAGAAGAACGTAGGTGCCCACGGAAACTGCGGCTACCTTAGCTCCATTTCCCATGCGTAGGTCCACGTCACCCTTGGCTAGTGCTTGCACGTCCCTCAGCCCCTGCACATGATTACAAAGGTGAGAACCACAACCGGTATCATATACCCAAGAAGATGTACTAGCAAAGTTAATATCTATCATATAGAGTGATGAAAGAATTTTACCTGACGTTGTCACACAACTGTCTTTCTTGTCTTTCAAGTACTTCGGGCAATTGCGTTTCCAATGCCCTTTGCCATTACAATAATAGCAATCCGCCTCCGCGTGTTTGCTGATCTTGGGCTTGGCCTTATAAAAGACCTTGCCCTTTCCCTTGCCGAATTTCTTGAAAAGAGTCTTACCCTTTCCCTTGTCCTTCCTCACCCCAAGGTTCATGTTCTTCATTTTCATGGAAAGAACATCCTTGGGTTCACTCCCACTAGACTCCATGTCCCTCTCCGCTTGGGTGAGGAGTGCATGGAGTTCATGGAAACTCTTGTCCATGCCATTCATTTTATAGTTCACCCTAAATTGGGTGAACTTAGGTGAGAGTGAATGAAGGATCTTACCCACCACCAAATTCTTCGGAATTTTGCACCCTAAACGCTCTAAGGTGTCCGCGTGCTCAACCATTTTGAGCACGTGTGGGCCAACTTTTTGGCCCCTTTGAAGCTTAGTGTCAAATAATTTCGTAATCGCCTCATATTGGAGAATTTGAGGGGCTTGCGAAAACATCGAAGTGATCCTCGTGAATATCGCATATGCATTGAGAGAAATCAATTGGAGTTTGAGTTTGGGTGAGATTGACCAAATCAAGACATTCTTGGCATCATTAGCAACCTTCAAATAAAGGTCATATTCGGCCCGAACCACCGCGGACGATCTTGGCGCGGGTTCGGTGGGGGCTCTTCGACCAAGTAGCGAAGCACGTTATCGGATAACGCGGCGCTCTTGATCGTTGAATCCCATTCAACGAAGTTACTTCCGTCATCCTTTAGGACACACTTGTCCATGACGGATCTCAACCATGAGTCCTTACCCAAGGTTGCAACGTTTGATGATGTCGACATTATGCGAATATGGTAACTACAACAAAAAGAAATACATAAACATTCATTGTTAATTTACTTGAAAAACATTTTAACAAGTTTAGAATTTATATAATGACCTCTCACTAAATTATATAAATGATTCCAAGACCCATCTTTTAAATAAAAATAGTCATCGCATGCTACTTTTATCTAGAAATGGTAAGTCATTACTTGACTAATTCTACCCTTAGAACTCTTGGTTGACGGATTTCAAATAAATCCATCTCCTAGTCCCAAGATAACGCTTATCTCGTTGAGTCCAATCCAATTTTAGCTTGTGATCGTATCACCCTACTTACCCGAGGTAAAAAGGGACCCACGAGCGTGGTAGCCCTAATGAACACGGGATTCATAGGTGTTAGTAATTGGTAAGGCTAATCTCAATTTTGAAACATGTGAGAGATCTTGTCAATTTAGTTATTAATTCCCTATAAGTGAACTAAGTCGGTGAATTTGTGAATAACGTTGAATTGACAATAACGATAAATTAAATGCATGTGTGACGATTTTGGCATGAGCGGAAATAAAGCAAGCAATCAAGCAACAATAAAATCCTAGTATGGCAACCTAGCTAATCAAATTAACTAGATAGTTACAAATTCGGAAACCAACTCCTTTGGTCCCTTGCCTCTTCACTTGGAACACCTTCCAAAATGGCACCGTCTTGAGGGAGTCACCGGTCTTCATAAAAATAATTACAAATATACAAATATACAAATTCCTATTATACATTTATTCTATGAAATGAAATTATTAAAATTATACAAACCGGCGATAAAAGATCGCAATAAAATTACAACCAAACCGTTATTCCCTTACATTACGAGTAATAACGATAAAAACATAACTAGGCCATACTAGGTACAAACTTTGCATAAATTATTAAATAAATGACATTCATTCATTCAACCATAAATAAAATAAATTGCTGCAAAATTCATGCCAAAATCGTCCTAAGTACAATTCATGCTCATTGTAGCTCGATTTTTTCCCGGGATTTATTGATTTTTAACCATTAAAAATCACTATCAACTTTTAAATCTCATTTAAATTCAAAATAATTAACTAAACTGATTTAGAACTCAAAATTAGTCACTACTAATTTTGTTGGTCATTAATTAGATCGATTTGATTTCATTTGCTAAATATTACGATTTAATCATATTAATTATGAAATAAAACCAAAATCCAATATAAACATCATAAAATTTGAAACCAAAAATTTTGTACATTCTCGAAAAATTCCAGGAACTATAAAAATAAAAAACATTTGCTCAAAAAATTTAAATTAATTTTATGAACAAATAGCTTTGTATTTAATGGTTTTATCAAATAAACACATTAGATACAGTAAAACAGTGAAACAAATTATGAAATTTCACCAAGAGTATCAAAATCAGAATTTAAAATGTACAAAAAATTTTAAGACCAGAAATGGACGGTTCAATTTTATGAACATTATAATCTCATATTATCGACTTTTATCGTATAAAAATCAATAAACATGCAATACATAAGTAAAAGTCACGAAATTTTACATACAATATGTAAGACATGCATGTGAGATCATATTGAAATTTCATGGCCAGAATCAACATGCAACTATTTTTACTTAACTTTTAACTCATAAAATGCATGTTAACTCGGTTTAAACGCCAAAAATCAAAATAAATAGCAAATTAATCCCTAAAATCACGAAATTTGACCACAAACATTTTGAGGTCAGTAGGTATACATGCACCAAACATTTTCGTCAGAATCGTATTTTAACTCAAAATCTTTGATTTATTAGTTATCTTATAACTTTAATAAAAATGTCCAAAATGAACATGCATGCTACAAGCTAGCTCTGATACCACATGAAAGTCCATAGACCTTAATTAGACTCCTCTAATTAGTTGCTAAATTACTTGTTAATTTAGTATTTAATGATCGATGTAACATGCATGCAAATATAAAGACATTTATATAAAAGAAGAAATTTCCTCACATTGATATGGAAATAATATGGGCACAACAAGAACACCTTCTTGTTGTTCTTGAGCTAATAATATGGATGAACAAGAAATCTCCAAACTAGAAGAACTCCTTCAAGTTGCACCAAGATGAACCCAAATAATCTACCCTTATTATTAACTAGATAATAAGATAGATATTATACTACTAATATTATGACTATATTACTACACTAGTAATACTTAGTAAATATTAGTATTTGAGAGTTTTTAAAGAGAAGATGAGTTTTGAGAGAAGTAAAGAAAACAAGCATGAATTGAATGAATAAAATGATCAACCATATTGCCCTTTTATAGGCAATATGGCCGGTCATGGTGAGCTCTACAAGGCTCTCATTTTGCTTATTTTAGTCACATGCATTAGGGTGAAGTGTTGTAGTATAAGTGATGATTATATTCTACTTGTTATGTCACTTTCAATTAGTAACTAAAGAGTGTAAACAAGAACAACAATCATCACCTTTGTAACTACAATCTAACCGGCCACAATGGCCTAGTTTGGTCCATTTTGATTTTTTTGATATTTGTCTCACAAATACTTATTGATCATATGGTTAATTATCTTGTATAATTAAGTGTTAATGTGATCATATAACAATTATATGACTCAATTAAATAAATAATATGTACTTAACATTTTAAGTAATATTTTACCATTATATCAATATATAATGGGTCCCACAATGCTTAGTTAATTTATTTTACAACTCCGTGTAAATATAATCAACTAATTACCTCTATCTCAAAACCTCAACTAATTTAGTAATTTAACGATTAATTACTAAGTAAAATCTTATTTAATCGTATTAAAATAAGATATAAATTTATTAGTCAATTATCGCATAATTGAAAAAGAAGTTTAATCGAATTTGAGTTCTTAACTCAATTTCTAACAATTAACTCTCGTACATATCGAATATATGTAATGTACTAATTAACTGTATCGTATACAAATAATTAGTTACTATTTGGATTTCATCCTTTAGGTGTGAACGAAAGGGATCAGTTGATCACCGCTGTCAAACGACAATAACGTCAAACTCTAGTCAGCCAACCGTTATTGATTTACATTAATCAACTGACTAATCATATATATAGTCAATAAATATCCCAATTATATTCCTTAATAAGATTCATTATGTGGCGCACTATTGTGGAGGACACCTACTCCAACACTATCAATAATCATTAATTATCATCAACAATCATCAACAAACAACAACCATCATCAACAACACAAGTTCTATGAATACTAATCCGATTCCAATTACGATTAATAATCATAGAAAACACATTAAAACACGTAATGATATCGAGTAACCCTTCACCGTTACCTTTTCGCGTCTTCAATCCTCGTCTAGGTCCTCTTCAACAACGTAGTAGTCTTTGTCGAGGTCTTGAAGGTCTCCACCTACAATTAAACTACAAAAGATGAATATAATTCACCTTTGAGAAAGACGGATAAATTGAAAAGTGAGAAAGACGGTAATTTTATTACCAATTAAGATAGAGGACGATGAGAGGGAAAGATTAAGACGAAAACTAGCGGATTTGATCAAGGGATGAAGGAGTAGTGATGATCTTGAGCTTGATTGAAAATGGTGTTAGGGTTTTGGTGGTTTGTATGAGGAAGAAGAAGTAAGTGGAAAAAGAATTAGGGAGTTAGGTTATAAGGGTGAGTGAGTGGAGAAATATGGGGGAAAAAGCCCAAAAGCGCCTTAAGACGTAACTTACTCGAAATCTCGCGTAAAGTCCAAAAACGAACTCGGATTTTCTAAAATAGATACGGGAAATTTAATTCTAGACTAAAACTAAAATTCGCTGAAAAGTATCCGTATAATATTTTTACTATTAAAATAGGGTACATTTGCGGGTGTTACAATCACCCCACCTTTTAAAAAGTTTCGTCCTCGAAACTTGAGAGTAGAAAATAAAAGTATCAAGGACAAGAATCGGTTTTCAAAATTAATACGAAAACTTTTACAAGGGAAAGATTTATGAAACGAGGTTCTTCTCGAAAACGGTTTAAGGAAATTTTTCATAAGTGCGAAACTTTATTTACGAATCACAAGAGTGCCCGTCGCGAACGAGAACTCTAGTTATCCAAATCAAATCAATATCGAAATAGTGAAATCGAAAATTAAAACAAACGTTAGTAAGTGCAGGACTATTCACCAGACGTCTCCAATAAAAAGTCCAAACATCCAACCAAACGCAAAATCCAAATATAAAAGCAAAAGAAATCCATTTTCTCCAAAAAGAGGGCACACAAACCATCTTTAGACTTCTTTGAACGTTAAATTAGAAATACAATACGAAAATTTAAAGGTTATCTCAAAGATAAAATCAAAATAAGAAGACATTACACGTACATAGAGCGACTCGCACATCTCACACACAATTCAGGGTAACAAAATATACACAAAACAGACAAAAACGAAACAAATCGAACACTTAGGGATAGGAAGATCACGATGAAGACGGCAGGAAGATCAACAAGAATTCGACATTACTAACTCCACTAATAAACTACTCCTCAAGAGAATGTAATTTGCCTCAATTACACCTTAACCATCCTAAATCGCTAAACTATATAAACATTATTTACAACAATCACAATCAAAGCAACAAACATAATTATCTAAGATCCAACTAGCCTCATCCAAGGTCTCAAGAAAAGGGAAAATCCACAATCCATTATCGATTATAATGATTCTTTAATACGCCCTAACATCCTTAATTTGAACATTACTACGCTCGAAGCCTCAAATATAAATAGTTACATTAGCAAACTATGGTGGTTACTAATCCTCAAGATAAATGGGTTCACCATTCTAACTCTATAATCCATAACAACTGAGCACTCACTATCCAAAGCTTGCAACGAACATTTCTCAATCTCAAACTATGATTCCTTAAGAATGAAAGAAAATTACTAATCCAAACCACAAATGACCAATCACTTGGCAATCAGACAACCATTCAAATAATCTAGTTCATCTAAAACTCAAAATGAATCAATTTTCATTTATGACAATACTCCTCTAACTTTGGTTACCGGCTTCATTACCCTAAAGCAAAGTCTCTTTTAGAATCCACCAATTAGAGACATCTAATTCCCAAATGATATCCCAAGCAAACGTTATAATACCCAACAACAACGAACTATTATCACGCTCAACTCGATTCCCAAAAATAGCACTACAATAGCAAGCTCAATAAATGAAGCTACCAAGAGAGTACAATACCACCAACAGATTCATTCTAAGGTTTAACTCCAAATCCTATTCATGGTCAAAATCAACACGAAGCTAGATAACAATCCAAATTATCTCACCAGAGGAAAGACAATGACACCATGAAACTGGAAACGATAGGAAATTTCGAGGAAAACACGAACGCGATAAGATGAGACGAAAATTAGAGGGACGCTAGAGGTAGAGAGCCAAGTGCTAGAAATTGGATAGATATAGCTATGAAGATAGCCAAGCAAAGGAAAAGATAAGAGAAAACAATTTTCTAGGGATCAGGCTTAGTAGGAACTTGTATGAAAGGAAATGGAAAGGGATAATGGTACGATTAAAGGTATAAGATTTAATCCACAAAATTTCTCCTTTCAAATATAGGGTGATAGCAAAGCAATTCATCCCGGTAACAAAGGTCTCTTACAAGGGATCATCGTACCACCAATCATCAAAGTAAGGTACACCTAACTTTAATAAATCGATTACAACCCAATTCATCCACCCTTTCATATAATACGGATTCCCAATTGCGGAATTGCAACTCAAGCATAGTAACATTCTCTCAACTCCAAAATTTGACACATTCCCAAAGGTTTCAAAACCGTAGAACTAACAAGGAATTCTTCATACTAATCTCTTTTCAACTCCTATGGCCCACAAGGTAGAACACCAAACAGAACGTCATCATCAACATCCTAAGGCATCACCATCATAGCTCATCTAATCAAATTCCACTCATGCCCATAATCCTTAAGTAACATGGTTTAATCTATCATGACGACTTACTATCTCAACCAAGTCTCCGATACCATGATATAAGATCATATTTTTAAATCCAAGAATTATAGCCAAGTACTTTTCCACTAAGTGTATACTCTAACACATACACTAGAATCCACAAGAAGTCACTTAGTCTCAAAAGCATTTTACACCTCAAGGCACCATTCAAACTCCTAAGTTCAAAAGATTAAATCACTAATGGGTTAAGGAGTCCTAGCCAACTCATTCAACCTTACACCATGAAATACCATGAACTATTCACACATGAGTCATGGCAAGCATTAAGCATTAAAATCATCGAACTTATCTTACCACCTTTCCTCAAAGATACAACCACTCACCACTATAGGGTGAATTTAGATCTACACCATTTTCCTCAAATCACAAATTCATTCTAACAAACACTAATATTCCATAAAGTTCAAAATTCTTCCGACCAAGTATAATATACCACAAACAAATGGGTATGGCATCCACAAAAAATGTTACATGAGGAAGGTAAGGATACCAATTGATAAGGAGGAGGGAAGTAACAAGAGTAATCTCCAAGGGGAGAAGACGATAGATGATAAAGAAGCACTTAGATAGAAGGAAGAGAGCATGATCCATTAAGGACGAGAGAAATCATCGATGAGGAAGAAATACACTTCAATTAGGCTTGTCAATCTTCAAATCTTCGGTAGAGGGTACTTCTTCTAGGTAACACATCATCCATCTCAAGACGGTAGATACAAACAAACATAACATCAGTCAACACAATCAACAAACAAGTTAGAACCTAACAAGCAATGACAACACACCAAAGACTACCATATTAGGTCCTTAAGACTACCCATGTAACAACCCGAAAAATGCCAATTTTTCTAGTAAAAATATTTACTAACACTTTTCAGTAGAACTTAAGTTTTTAAAATAGGAATTTTTGTTCCGAGTCTTATTTTGAAATTCCGCGTTCGTATTTGGAATTTTTGAGGGATTCCATGAAAAGACCGTTTTTTGTCATCTTTGACTTTTCTTGACTTTTAAGTCGTCTTTGACTTTTCCTTGACTTTTTAAAGTCGTCATTGACTTTTTCTTGACTTTTAAGTCGTCCTAAACTTTTCTTGACTTTTACGTCATCTTCGACTTTTCTCGACTTTTCAGTCAACTTTGACTTCCGTTGACTTTTCCCGCCTCGTCTCATAAGTATGAAGACCGAAATTTTATTTAAAAAAATAATATTTTTGATTTATTTTTATTTAGATTTATTAAGATTTATCATAATTTAATATAATTATTTTGACTTTATTCGGAATTTAAAGAATAACGTTTACGGTTTTAACCGAACGTCATTTAACTATTCCCGACTCATCGTAAAGCGCGAAACAAAATCGAAACTCGACTTTGGCATGAGTCACCCGCGCGTGTCATCGCTTTCCACTCACCATAAGATATTTTAATTGTTTTGAATAAACTAATCAAAATATCTAGATATTTATTAACTTTATCGATCAGTTAACGAAAATTACGCAAATCGTTTACAAAACTGATCCGACAGTCACCATACCACACGGTTTTCTAGGCCTCTAATAGGGCTTGATATTTTCATTACTTTTCATTACAATATCATAATATCTAGATATTTAGTATATTTAACTTTATCGTTAATTATAGTTAATCGTTTACCGTAAAATAATTATTAAACGCGAGTCAATTACGTAACAACAATTTCAAAACTCGACAGCCTTATTTGCCTATAACTACACGGCTCACCCAACACCATC
>JAIUZE010000711.1:0-13786 GCA_022085475.1 Heliosperma pusillum
TATCCTAAATTAATCAACGATTTTATGAATATGCTCAATTTTGATAAAAGTATGAAATTACCTGAAAATTAATTGAAATTTTCTTCTGAATTTTGCTAAGCTCAGGTTGTCTTGTGTTGTTTCGATAATATCGATGCCCAATTTTGTAGAATCGCAGCAGAGAGAAACTGATTGAAATTGTGAATTGAGAAATTGTGTCGTGTGTTCTTACAAAGAAGCAGAGAGAAGTTTGAGAAATTGAATTGAGAAATTTGGTAGGGAATTATTTGTCAGCCCAATTTCAACGTTGATTGTTTTTGGTATTTGGGCCAAACAAATTATTTGTCAGCCCAACGAAATAAATGATTATCAGTTCAGTGAGAAGTTTGGTGAGGCAGGCTGTCTCGCCATAATTTGCTGCCTCACCGGATTCAGACTATATATATATATATATATATATATATATATATATATAGGGGCGGGATCCCATGCGAACTGAAGTACGGTACGAACTCTACGAACTAAGCAATTAAAGTCAATTTTAAACGCGCTTTTCTCTCTCTTCCTAGCATAAAGCATTCAACACCACAAACCCACACAAGCACTGCCTTCGATCGCCTCCAAGCAATTCATCCATCGGCCACCATTTTCACCGCCACTTCTACCACCTTTATTCTTGTCGACGACGCTTCTCAAGAACAGATTTCAGTTTATGATAGAAGAAGGGAAGTGCTAGGGCGACACCCGGTGTTACCGAGTTTCGGTAACACCCTAATAAAAAATATAAAAAAGGTAAAAAGTTTAAAATTAATTTTCGTTTTGCGCCAATATCACGGGGAGAAAACCGTAATTCACAATCTATAATATTAATAAAATAAAATATAAAAGATACTAATTGATTAATACTAAACTATATCTAATATTTCTAAAAATGTGAAAACTTATGTATCTCTTCCGTCTACCTAAGTTGATTTACATTGTCGCTAAACACATGAAGAAGAAAACCATTGATGTATACAATTACTATCGTCCCGCATATATTATGAACACTGCAACTGAACGCCATGAATACGTTGTTATATTGGATTGTTTACAATATTCACATCATAACTTTTAGCCAATCATATTTCATGAATTTTGGCTTTGATGATCTTCATTGAATAATGGGGTATTCATCAAGTGCAGCTCTGATGATAATGGAGTATAATTGCTTATAAATTGGGTGATAACAACGTAGATTTTGTTAGCTATTTCTTAGATAAAAATCTTTAATTGTTGTGAAACAAATAATATTAGTTAAAGTACCTAAAATGCCCTTTACTAGTATTTTGTTTAAAATTCAAAATAGTTCATCAAATTACAATTTTATCCCGAGTGTTACCGAACTTGAGTAACACCCGGTGTCGCTATGTCATTTTCCATAGAAGAAAGGTTAGCTTCGATTCTTATTTTAATATTTGAAGATTTGCTTAGTATTTTGACTCTATTCAATCGTAAAGATTTAAGTAGTAGATTATAATATGAAAAATTGAGCTTTAGTTATGAATTTTAATTGAAAATTAGGGTTTGTAAAAATTGGTCCTTATAAATTCCGTTTCTTTAGCTGTTTTAGGGTTATTATTTTGCCTAATTCTTCAAAAATGGTAACACTATGAGCCCATTCTTCATTTTAAGGCATGAATTCTTCCTATAGTTTTACAATATTCATAGAATTGGTATCTTACAAATAGAAAAACCTCATGTTTTTTTTTATGAAATCATGGAGGCTGGAGCTAATTGATGGTATTTTGAGTATTATTGCAGATTTTCCTGTTGAATAAGATGCGTCAATCATTCAAAATGAAAAATGTGGAGACGACTCTCTAACAGTGAAAGCTTTAGGTACAATACTTACACATACTTTTATTTCCGGGTTTTGCTCTAGTAAATGTTGCCATTCATTTATTGTTTTGCTCTTGGTTGTCACTTTCAAAGCTTTTTCTTGCTCTTTTAAATTATGTGTGGGATGTTTAATTTTGGGATTGTTGGATTATTTAGTGTTACGGGGTTTGAAATTGTTAGAATTGAACATGGACTCTTGAGAGATTGTTTAATTGATTGTTCAATGTAGGGAGATGAGTTACTTCTTCTACTTCCTTTGGTTCTTTATGCTTAGATTTAAATTGTTGTTGTGAGAAAAATAGAGACAAAGAACATTTTTATTGAGAGACTATTGTATTGATTTTTCAAATTGGTTGTCTTTATGCCTCGTGTAATCGGGTCGAAACTTTATGACACATTGGTGTGTGGTGGTCGTTGTATTGTTCTGACATTTGAGAACTATGAGCGTCATTTATTAATCTAATCTAATGTTAAATCTCAACTCAAATGTTGTGCCCCCCCCCCCCCCCAGGTTATGAGTTATGACAACAATTATCTTCCTGATTGTCTACTACTACTAACACCGTCTTTGCCAATTTTGGGTTATTTAAATTGGGGGGAAAGTATTTCTGTGGAATTGGGTAGTTACCTAAACGAAGTATTGGCTACTCACCCAAATTAATTAATAATTTTTCCTAATTCTAGCTATTTATGTTTGGTGGCAATTGTTGTTTAAGGCAAGTATTGGGTACTCACTCAAACATTTACCTAAACGAAGTATTGGGTACTCACCCAAATAGTTTGTGCACATTTATCTCCAGTAGTATTAAGGTAAGTTCAACATAAAACTTGGTATTCTTCTTCGACTAGTATACAATTGTGTACATATTTAGCTATCTTGTGAATGAGAACCTTTTTATTTTTGCAGATTTACGGCTGCATCTATCACTGACCAGGGTACGATGAGTTGTACTAATTTTCTCTTTGCTTCTTATTGCAGATTAGATTTGTATGTTTTAATTTTCTCTTTGTTTCTTATTGTAGATTAGATTTGTACGAGAATAAAGGAAATTTACAATGTTGGAAGCGGTTGGAAGCGGACTGATAACACCGTATATTGTTTACTCAATGATTCATGTTTATTTATGGATTTGGATGTATAGTACGCTGTAGAATTTCGTACCAAAGCAATTAGCCAATTATGTTTTGTGTGTAGTACATAATGTATTCGGCTTTGCCACTAGTTATTCTAGATTGGTACTTGTATTTTACGTTGTCCTTTTTTATTAAGTTGAATATTTTCATTGATTTGAATACTAGCTAGCTAAATATATATATCTAATTAACAACTTAAAGGAGTATATTTAGCCAGGTAGAGATATGTATTTACTAACTTAAAAGAGTGTATCTAGCAAGTTAAAAATATGTATCTACTAATTTAAAGGAGTGTATCTAGCAAGGTAAGGGTATGTATCTAGTAACTTAAAGTAGTGTATATCTAGCTAGGTAAATGCATGTATTTAGCACCTTAAAGGAGTGTGCAAAGTAAATGTATGTATCTAGTAACTTAAAGAAGTGTATCCAATAAGGTAATTGTATGTATCTAGTAAATTAAAGGAGTGCATCTAGCTAGATAAAGGTATATAACAAGCCTAAGATATGTATCTACCAACTTACAAGAGTGTATCTAGCTAGCAAGGTAAGGGTATGTATCTAGTAACTTAAAGTAATGTATCTAGCAATGTAAGGCTATGTATCTGGTACCTTAAAGGAGTGTGTCTAGCAAAGTAAATGTATGTATCTAGTAACTTAAAGGAGTGCAACTATCTAGCTAGTAGTTTATGTAAAAATTTAAATGAATGTATCTAGCTTGCAAGATATGTGTATCTGGCAATTTAAAGAAATGTATCTAGCTTGCAAGATATGTGTATCTATCAATTTAAAGAAATATAGCTAGTTTGCCAAATATGTGTACTAGCTTGTTAGATATGTGTATGGAGCAATCGTCTAGAGACATATATATGGGAATTAAATAGAATGTAGGTTAAGCAATGTGCAGTCGAGATATTTATTTAGACATTGGATAAGAAACAGATGGAATTAAACATGTGGTCTTGTGCAAATTATTTTAGAGGAGTGTATCTAACAAGCTAAATGTATGTATCCGGCAATTTAGAGGAGTGTATCTAGCAAGTTAAAGGTATGTATCCAGCAACTTAAAGGAGTGTATCTGACGAGCTAAAGGTATGTATCCAGCAACTTAAAGGAGTGTATCTGACGAGTTAAAGATATGTATCCACCAACTTAGAGGAGTGTTTCTACAAGCTAAAGGTATGTATCCGGTAACATAGAGAAGTGTATCTAGCAAGGTAAATATATGTATCCAGTAACGTAAGGGAGTGTATCTAGCAAGCTAAAGGTATGTATCCAGCAATTTAAAGGAGTGTATCTAGCAAGATAAATGTATGTAACCAACAACTTATAAGGATGTACGAAGTATCTAGAAAGCTAAACTTATAAAGGGGTTCAATTATGTGCCCAAAAATACATATTTAATATTTTGCGTCAATTGTATTTGTAACTAGATTTCATGCCCGTGCGATGCACGGGTCTATATTAATGTCATTTTCATAAATTTTCTATAACAATTAACTTATAAAGATAAAAATTTTAAGAATTAAGACTATAATAAATATAATTTTTAAGAAAATAATATTGATATATTGATTCAAATTCTATTTTAAACATATTTTACCAACTTTGTCAAGACTTATGTTATGTTTGATCTATATTATGTCCCGAAAAATATTAACATAACCCTCTCATTCACATCATTTAATAGGCTTACATATGTTTTTATTGATACATTCACAACAACAAAAAATGATCCAAATAACCTAAGAATTAATCTCTCTAAGACAATACTTAAGAGACTCAAAAGATTTTGGTTTGATACATAAGTTCCTAATATGACTCATATTTGTAATCATGAGATCACTACGTTATGGTAATTGTCTGATATGGGACAATTCTACTATTTATAGATAGTATATTCATTACACCTATATTATTTTTCAATGTGAGATAAATAACATGCTAAGAATTACACCAAGTATGATATCCTTTTTTTTTACCACTGATCTATTTATATTTTTTTCATAATTAATACAAAATTTTAAGAGCTCTCTAAAACAATATTTGAGAGACTTAAATGATCTTAGGTTGATATCTAAGTTTCAAGGACGATTTCTATTTATAATCACATGATCAGTCCAGTTTATGATATTTTTCCAATGTGGGACAATTCTTTTATTTATATGTAATTTATTCACCACACCTACATTATTTTTCAATGTGGGACAAATAACATATTAAGTAATACACCATTAAGATGAAGATAATAATACAAACTTTTAAAAGCCCCGTAAGACAATACTTAAGATATTCAAAAGATTTTTAGTTGATATCTAAGTTCAAAGGATGACTCATTTTTATAATATTTTTTATGTGAAATGAAATGTAAAAATTTTTATAGAAAAATTATAAACACCACTTGAATATAATATAGGGAATGTATATTTAAATAATTAAAAGATTTTTCACTTTATTAATTTTAATGATGTAAGTTTAACTAATGTGGAGATAATAATACATGATGTGGGACAATTGTATTATTTAATATCATACTAACTTACTAAGTGACACACCATATTTTTTATAAAATAATTAATGTTTTATTGATATTATTTATAATATTTTTCTAAATTAATTTTTGATGAAGATTTTGATATACGTACGATTATATTCTTAAGGACTCTGATAGACAATACGCAAAAGAATCATATTTTTAGTCATAAAATTACCTTACTTTGTGCAATTTTTCGATATGAGACCATTCTACTATTTATAGGTATTATATTCACCATACCTAAATTATTTTTTCAGCGTGAGACAAATAACATACTAAGAATTACACCAAGTATGTGCAAATAATATTAGAATATATACTCTAATGGTAGCAGCAAAACCCATGTTATTATTGGTTTGATGAAATCGTAATATTACTTTGCTGCACCGACTTATTGTCGCATGATAAACTTATATGAGTTATTTGTTTAGAATGATCTTACCCAGTTTCATAATTTTGGTACATTTTGTTAATCATATTGATGTTTCATTCAAACTGGTCAATCATATTAATATTGGTACATTTTGTTAGAAATCATATTGATGTTTCATTCAAACTGGTCAATCATATTAATATTGGTACATTTTTTATGCATGATTTTGGTTGTATTATTAGCATAATTCAATTGGGTTGTACTTTGTTCAATTGTTATGAACTTATGAATAATGATCTTAATGGTGTAGCAATTTGGGGATTAAAATAGAATTGTAATTGTTTTATTGGTGTAGTGTGATCCATCAATATATACTAAAATGTCAGAAAAAAATGCCCACCAAGAAAAAATGTTTATGGAGTATAGAGTAGTCAGTAGTGGCTACAATATATGTGGGAATGGATAATCTTATCGTCGGAAGATGTCAAATGAAACCATTTATAGCTGCATGAGTAGTAGCTGTTTGCTCGAAACTAATCAAGCCTTTTACATGCTCATAAGTTTCAAAAATGACTTCTATTTATAATTATAGGGTCACCCTAACTTATGCTAATTCTTCGATGTCGGACTATTTTTCTTTTTATATATAGTATATTCACCACGCTTACATTAGTTTCCATTATGGGTCAAATAACATACTATACCAATATAAGTAGTACATCATCGATAGTTTCTTAAATTAAATTTTAATACAAACTCATAAGAGATATCTAAGAGAATACTTAAGAGACTCAAAAAAATATAAAATTTATACTCCAATGAAAGCATTTTTCGCTAAAAATCCAAATATGTAAGTGTCGAAATGTTTTAATTATTTCAATATACATTTCATATATTATATTTAAGTGATGTTTATAATTTTTATATAAAAACTTTTACCCGGTCTTTTAGATAATATTTATGATATTTTTCTAAATTGTTTTATGATGATGTAAATTTTACTATTTTGGAGATAATGATATAAATATTTAAGAGGTCTCTAAGACAATACTTAAGAGACTCAAAAGATTTTGGGTTGATACCTATCTAAGTTCCAAAGATGACTGCTATTTATAATCATATAATCATCATAGCTTATGATATTTTTTCAATGTGGACAATTCTATTACTTATATGTGTTATATTCACCACATCTCTAATATTTTTCAATATCGGACAAATAACATACTAAATAATTATTTCTTAACCTTTACTAAACTATTATATTAATATTAGAATAATAAAAATTATTTTAAAAGTCATTTATTTAATTTTCGCATGCATATACTCTAATTGTATTATATTATAAAAAAAATTGGTAGCAAATAATACAAAATTTATACTCCAATGAAAGCATTTTTCGCCACGAATCCAAATATGTAAGTTTTGAAATGTTTTGCATTATAATTTTTTGCTAGATTGATAATCAAACATTTTCTTACGTAAATAATAGCTGTAATATTAAAAATATTGCATAATATCTTTTCTTAATCTTGTAAGATCTTATAATATACTTTTCCAAAAACTGAAAAAAATGATGTGAACCAATAGAATTGCTCGAAAAAAGCCTGTTTTATATATATATATTGATTTATGCTCCATGTATAACCCCTTTGCTCTAGTCTCTACATGGTCCATATTAATCTATCTAACTTCTTAATTTTGTCATGTGTAGGACGGAACTTGAAAGACATCTGAAAACCTAAAATGTCTACTACGTACACTTGCTCAATTCTATAGTGTATGCAAATTAATAGGACTTTGTACAACTATAGTACTATATCATGCTTATTTGAAGAAGAAGGGAGACAATGATTATATATATTTTATACATCACAATTATTACTGAAAAGACCTTATCTTTCATCACCCAAATATTTTAGAAGTCGGTTTTGAATCTTTATGTTAAATAAGAAGTAATTGTTTACTTAAGTATCGTACTTTCTCATAGTTTTAAGAACTAATTATCAAAATTTCTTCGTTTATCCATAATTTTAAACTTACTTCCCTTTAATTGTTTGTTTTTTTCAAAGTTACTACATTCTTTAAATAGCAAAACATTAGATTTTTGATACCAAAATTCATCTTAGGGGAAGCAAGTGGGAATATTCTAGTAAATTTAAAATTGTCCCTCAAAATTATGGTTTTTATGGCAAAATGCCCTTTTGCCAATTTTCTTATGTTCAACGTTAACTTCAATTAATTTTTAAGTCTATGTTAAGAAGTGCATTTATTCTTATTTTTGTTTGTCTACGAGTACATGAACAAGATGAAGACATTAACAACATGACGACAATGATATATCGGAAAAAAAATGACAATTTTTATCATGTTACTACAATCTTACAATATCTCAATAATTCACTCACACAGTCACACTTACATTTATGTTTTTACCCGTAAGTGCTTAACTTCGTTTTTTTTTTCTTTTTTCTTAAAATAGAGGGTACCGAGAGTCGGTTGATGGCGCTTTATCAGTTTTTGTTTCTCTACAATCTAAAGTATATGGAGTATTTGTCTATAAATTAATAGTTGTTTTATGAATTAATTTAATGTGTGCATATTAATCTACTAGACTAGCTACCAAGCCTACTATTTACTTGATAGTACAAACTTGTTATTATAATAAAGACAATTCTAGAAGACAAATAATGAAAAAGGAGGTGCGCAAATTTGTTTGGTAGAGCAGCCAAGAGACGATTTCAACCTTTTATAGGAGGAAGAATATTTTTAAGTGAAAGACAAAGATAGATCTTGGAAGCATTTCATCTTGAGCTAAGGAAAAGTTTACAAACTGTCACTTAAGCTTCAAGCACAATGGACCCACTCCAACTTTATTATTCATTATTACTTGTAACTCTTCTAAGTCCTACTCTTATTACTTATATACTATATACGTACATGATTCAATGCATACAATTAGTCAATTACTCTTATAAAGTTATAATACCTCTTCAAATTAAACTCAATTCTATATATATACCAACTTCAATATACATTTATACACTCAAATTTATTCCATGGCAATGACAACTTACTCAAGCTCAAACTACAAGGCTAATGAAGACGGTGGGGCCCACCGCCCTCGAGAGGCATCATTCTCGTCGTATCTTGATCCTACGGAGAGGGATTTTGTACGAAACTTGGCTGCATCGGTTCATAACCAATCTCCTGCTCGGGAGTCTTCTGTTACTCCACGAGCAAGCCTAGGGAAAAATCGATTTACAAGACCAGAGTTGGATGTTTTTGGAGCTGAGAGCTATTTTAATGAAAAGTTAGATGATCAGAAGAGTCAAATCCCAAGGAAAAATCGCGGTGTAAGGAGCAAACACAATAGGTATAGGAGAGAAAAAACAATTGATCTACTTGAAAAGAAGTCAACACTTAGTACTATCACCAGTTGTACTACGACTAGTAGTGTCAAGTCACTAACTCCGAGTTATAAATCGGAAGGGGGTTGGAATAGCCAATTTGGAACCAAAATTCTCAATGGGTTACAATGTAAGGGTACTTGTATTGATAAGGATTCTATTCATACCCTTAACACTCAAGATAATATGGTTGTTCAATCTCCAAGGTTATTATTACACAAAGGAGATAATAACAAGTATAGGGAAAGCAAGGTTTCTTCACATCAAGAGCATTTTGCATTTCCTATTATTCAACCCCCTTACAATCATTTAGAAGAAGATAATCAACCAAGGAAATCAATGGAGAATTTCGGGTTTCGACACATAGGGAAACAAGACATAGCACAAAGCCTTGAAAGAAAATTGTCAATTCTTACATGGGATGCAATCCCAAATTCACAAAATGGTCCATTCCCATATGGTCCATATCCATTTCCATTCCCTAGTACTAGGAAAACAAATAGTCCAAGTGTAAATAATGATGTTAGAAGTGAAGCAAGCTCAGATCTTTTTGAGATTGAAAATTTTTCAGGTTTTCCAGCTAGCCAAAGTTCTTATGCTACTAGTGAGGCTAGTGTGGATTGGAGTGTGGTTACAGCTAGTGTAGCTGAGTTCTCTGTTGTTTCGGAATATCGAATCGACGAGAAAATGGAGAAGAAGATGACTACCATGGAGAAGATCAAGGTACAAAGGAGCTCATCTACATTAGGTGGTGGGTTATTGGGATGTAGGAGTCACAAAAGTGTAGATGTTGTGAGGAGCTTCAATACTAGTCCTAATAATAAGAAAATTTAATGACAAGGACAATTATGTTTGGTCGCAAATTATTACTCCTTTCATCCCATTTAAGAGGTAATGTTATCACCAGAACGAACAACGTAACATATTATTCTAGACGATCATGCTTGAAACACGATCATGCTTGAAACCTCACCTTGTGTATATTTTAAAATTTATTATTAATAGCTTAAAATACTATTGTAAAACGGATGTTTGGATTTGTGTCATATGCCTAATATATAAATTTGGAGTGATCTATCATTTTTATGATGTTTATTTTGGTTTGATATGTAGTAGTAGTTCATTATTTTTTATTTTATTTTTGATACAAAGTAGTAGTTCATTATTATAAGCCAATGATACCACCAATACAAAAAGGATCATCTCCATTATTTTTTGTTTCATTTTCTCACTTAAGGAATACTCCGTATTCTATTACATTATATATTTTCATTTCACTTATTTAACTTTTTCTTTTCTAGTGAAATAACGACCGTTTGATCGGTCCACAATTAAATCTGAACCACTAAAGAGGCAATGGACTCATAAGCTCTAAACCAAATTTTGCATGTTTTAAAACTATTGTAACTAATTCGGAATGATATCAATGATGATGGTAATGTATGATGAGATATATATATATATATATATATATATATAATATTGTTGTTGGATTAGGACCATGAAATCATGTATTTGACCTACCAAAGAAAATTAAGAATGATATATGACTATATAAGTATATATATAGACATTAACAATATATCTCAATGAATATAATGATGATTGATGAAATGAAGCTTTATTCTTTGCTTTCTTGTCAGGCAAAGTTGCAGCATTTTAAGGGATACAAAATGTGAAACCGGCTTCATTTTTTCACTTGTCGACGGGCCAATAAGTTGCACGTTTGCCTAATCGCATTGGTCTTTGATTTGGATAATATAATTGTATTAATTTGTTGCATTCATATTCAATCATATTAGTACTGGTTGCTAATAATAGAATATAACTATAATAGTTGGATCTCAATCATTATCTTAAGGTTTTAGTTGGATTGGTTTATCTATGGTAATATCACATGTATCCAACATTTAAAAATATACGGAGGAATGGCTTTCTTAAGTGAATATATTTGTCTTACCTACGTAAAAAGACTCAATAAAATACACATTGTTAAACAGGATTTCATTTTATTATCAGTTGTCTCAAAGTGAAAAGTCTTTTAACTCATCGTTATGAAATTTGTGATTTCTCTATAAATCAAACGTTATGAATTTACGTTAGTATTGTAAAGATTAATACTCCTTATAACGTTTTATTATGACAGAAACGAGAAAAACAAATAAAGAACAATAAAGACGATAACACACAGATTTACGTGGTTCACTAACGGTGTGTTAGCTACGTCCACATGGCAGAAGGGAGGAGAGTTTTATTAATGTTGAGGAGTATTACGGAGTTTTCAGATTCAGATTCAGAAAGTTATGATATGCATGACTACTAGGGTTTTATTATGATTCCACTCGAAGTTAGACATTGTCACTCGAAGTGGCAACTAAAACCGATTCAAGGCATTATTCAATACGTTTTATTATGATTCCACTCGATTGTGGAGCGCGATGGGCGAGCAGCCTAGCTAGCAGGGGCGCTCGCCTCTGCTGGCGTTTGAAATTTTCGAAATTTTTATTTAAAAATTTCGAATATTTTTAAAGTGACCTTATACTATTACCGTTTTATCCCATTTAATTTTTTTGGTACCGCTGACTTAAAATCCTGACTCTACCACTTATTCCACCAAAAAAAAAATTCTTGTTTAGGAGTATTGTTCTTTTATTATCAACGTTTCTATACTAGAGTAGCAGCATCAGACATAAACATTTAAATAAGGGGGGTAGTATTAGTATACTAGTATCGTGTTATCATGTATGTGCGCCTATCTAATACTCCATATGCTCTCTAAATAATACACATGAAAGGGCCTAGACATGTAGATATTACACGACATTCTCTAGTGGGGATACTTAGTGAAAGCTTAGATTTTGTATCTCATCTTTAATCAAGTGTGTGGGGGGCTACTTAGTTACCATTAGTCCATAATTGCTACAAATAATGTCTTTACACTGACCCATGCATTACTCCATTAGATTATGCCAATCATGTTCTAAGAAAATCAAAATCCCGATTTAGGAACTCCCTCCGTCCCGATCAATTGTTATCTTTTTTATATTATGAAAATTTTTTATGAATAATTTGATTACCCAATGAAACTATTGTCCACTTGTCATCCAATAGGTGAAACCACAAATGATACACCACTCTTTCCTTGGTCTTTGTGCCAAAATGAAATGACAACAATTTACCGGGACGGAAGGAATAGTAATATAGTATTAACTCCATCTTTGCAGATGTTATATGACTACGGTCTCTATCATTCTACCACTGAAAATAGTAAGATCTGAAACCGTGGTTGAAGTATCATGAATTCATGACACAAGCAAAGCCGTGCCTTGGTCTAGCAGCTTGTACTGGACTACTGTCATCTATATAAATAAACTCCTTCATAGATATAGCGTAAAATCGCTAATTTAAATGGAGGTTTTAGTAAAAAAAAACATGAAAAAAATAAAAAGTGATGACAGTGGACCCAGTGGCTCTAAATAGTTTGGAATTGACCCCAAAACGTCAATTAATTAGTCAAATAACCTTACTTTTCCAGAAAATTCGTCTAATTTACTACGAGTACTAAATTTAGCCTCAGATTAATAATAAGACATACTTTTAGACTATATTGCTCGGATTTAGGTAGAAGTATCCGACACGGACGCGTGTCCAAGTGTCGGACTCGTCAGTTTATATGAAAATATGCATATTTTGCCTTAAACTGAGTTGTCGAAGTGTTATACCCTTGTTCGAGTATCGAATACGACTACGTGAGGAATCAGAAGAGTCGGAATAACATAGCTTTTAGATTCAAATGTTATAATTATTGAAAAAGAGAAGACATATGTGTGTGAAGGTCATAGTCAGAGCATTATCGTGTATGAGTGATATAGAATGGAATATTTGCATGGTTGAAGGAGAGTTGCATTAATGACATTCAATGGCACGACAAAATGTATATCAACTACTTGTAAGAATTTGTGTTGAGCAGGGCCATGCCACATGACTCATAATTCTCTCCCTTTAAATTTGGTAATATGGCAGAGTCATGGGCCTTAGTAAGTTAAGCTTATCTCCTTATGAGTTATTCATGTCATGTTATTTTGTTACTTTATTACCCAAATCTTGACCCTCAATTCAATGTTAGCCTGGGCCTGGGCCTGGGCCTGGCGCACTCTAGTGTCTTACCCAAATGCAGAACACTATATATGTATAAAACATGCTCATGTTAAATGCAAAATCGCCCTATATTACGGTTTATATCGTATATAACCCGGTTTTACGGAAATGCGTGATAATAACTTCTTAAAATCACAAAACAATACTTAAATCATATTTAAGTCCAAGTTAATTATCCCAACTCATTTAGGCCTCAAAAATTAGTCATCACTCAATTTTTGACAATAATTCAACTTGTTGTTATATAATTGCTCATAATTGGACTTTAAAATCATATTTTAATCAAATAAATCCAAATTTAATTACAATAATTTCAAA
>JAIUZE010000712.1:0-55814 GCA_022085475.1 Heliosperma pusillum
AGCTTCGTAACTTTTGCTAGTTTACAGTTCAGCCGCTCAGGATTTTTTTTCTTATATGATAAGAGAGAAGATAAATTAAGGGACACCAAGGGGATAACACCCATGTACAAAAATACAAAAGGGGGGTGGAGCCCATGTCCAAAAAGACACCACGGCGGTGACATAGAAAAATGAGAGATGAATAAGGTCCTGCTTTATTCTTGTCTTCTAACATACTATATGCTATATCTACACCAACCTTGTTTAAAGATTTGGTAACAGAGGTGCCAGCAGAAAGGAAATACATATTAACCTTATTAGTCAGACAGAGAGAATGTCATGATGCATGATTATAACCTCATGAATAAGCAAAGAAGATCCAAATATATACTCCGTATTAGAATAGACAAAATGACTAATAACTGCTGATGTTCAATTAACTCATGTTTTATTGACAAAAAATAGAACTGCAGCAATCAAAACATTTTAACCGTGTGAAAATCACAGCTAACCTCATTCTATCACCATACTTCAACTCTGAGCATCTAAATACCGGCTCCAATTTTGCAAATCGAGGATCAGTATCTTTCCTCTGTCGATAAGCATAAATACGACTAACTACTTCAGGAGAAGGAACTTCCCACCTGCAAACATTACTAAAGAGATAAATACTCTACGAGAGATTCAATGATACAGGACTACGGGAGAGCAACCAGGACAGGTATTAATAACAAGAAATACATAATGCATTGATATTGTCAGAATGCAAACGGCAGTTCACTAACAAGAGAACATGACAATGTGACCAATGAAAAGCAAACATGGTCCTACAAAGATGGTGTTCCACTTCATTTGCAATTAAATGTACCCACTGATAAAACAGGATCTAACTTAGTTGGCAGGAAACGGGAAAATATCAGAGCAAATTTATACTAACTGTACCAGATTTAAAGTTTCTGATACTACAATCAAAGAGTTATTTTATGTAACAAAAGCCAAGGAATAGTCCTGATATAAATCTCTTTGCTTTTCTGTAGCATGAGGGAGAAAGCTGGTTTTAGGTACTTAAATAAAGGGTTCAGCTTTTTAGGCTTACTGTTAGAGAGCCCACTGAAAAGTTTCTTTAAGTGACGTCGGTTGTTTGATAATAAATGTAACGGGATAATGTTGGCATTCAACCTCACTTTTTTGTACAAAATAGATAGAAATTGTGGCTATCAAAATACTATATTGTGGGATTAAGACAGCACTACTGGGCCATTAGAAACTCAGTTGTTGATACTACACATTGCTTTCAGCGGTAGACATGCTTAAACGTAACCCATGATTTGGCATGCTTGCAAATGATGCAGTTTCTATCAAAAAAAGAACCAGCATATGAAACCATAACTCTAATGTGGTAAAACAAAGACAATAAAAAAAGGGTGTCATGACAGGAATATAAGAAGTAATATAAGTAGATGCAGAATATCAGAAAAGACATAGGGACCTTACACTTCGATAGATCCAGTCCCTAAGACAACTGCAAGATAGCCCATTCTGTACTTATTAACAGATTGACCTCCAGTAGGGCGCCATTTTACATCCCACGCAACTTTCCCATCGTGACCCAGGCACAAGATAGCTCGAGGAAGAATATGGTTTTCTTTATCATGACCACTAGAACTCAAATCAATGAGACTACGACCTACATCGTGTCCTTGTGGTGTCATACCATCTGTTTCAAAGATATTTTCTTCAAGCCTTTCAAACGACGATACCCCACACTCATTTATTGATGGTGTGCTCTTGTTGCAGAGAGGATTCTCAAGACACTTTGACTTGCGTTTTGACTTTCTTTTTAAGGATGCAATTGATAAATCTAGGTCACTTTCAAGAACTTTTGTTGTTGGAATTCTTCGCCTTTTGCCCAGATAAGAAGTAGTTGAGCTTGGTAATTCCCCTTCTGTGGGAGAATAATTTGTCATTCTTTCTGGATAAGTCGACACAATTACTTGCTCTGATGACATTTCAGGATCAGGGATATCAGCAATTTTATCCCCTGCTGTTTTCTTATTGTTGACAGCTTTATTTTTGTTTCGATTTTCTTTTATAGGAACAGGGTTACTCTGCAGGATTTCATTCACTGTATCCGGAAGCTGAACAGCAAGTGCTGGAATAAACTGGCTTTCCAGAAGTTCAACAGGAGCCTCATCCGATGCGCTCTGACTAGGTTTATTTTTACGCCTCTTATATGTAATTTGATTCTTTTCTATAACATTCAATTTAGACTGCATATTGCAATGGACAAGACTTGAATTTATCTGGGAAGCAGGAAAACATTGTAAGTCATTATCCACATGAGGTGTGTTTGAAGCATCTTCAGGAAGCGGAACAAGAGCTTGAACTAATCGGCTTTCTGGGTCCATTGCAGAGGTCATATTTATTGGAACCTTTCTAGGCCTTCCTCTAGGTCTGACAGGCTTGTCATCCACCTTCTTTGCGAGGGCAGATTTTTTATACTTCTGTTTTGTGTTCTTGACAGGAGTTTGCTGATCTTCATTCGTTGTGTAGTTTAAAAGACACCAGATTTGAACCATTCCTCGACCTGTAAGAGGAGCTCCAAGCTTGTGGTATGTGGAATCAGGGGGATGAGCAGCGACGGCGATAAACTGATACCCAATGTAAATACATTCAAATAAGCCAGAGAACATGAACACACAATATGAATTCGGAAAAAACTCGTCGATGAGAGTATCAATATTACATTTTAATGCACATGTACACAATGCCTCCATTTCTAGTGCATTAAACTTCCCTTTTATGATTGTCTCATTTCTCCCACAGTGGTCTGCCCATATTTTTCTTTTTCATATTTGGCAAATGTTTGGCCCCAAATTCACCAAGTCGTCCTGATGAAACATTCATGACTTCAAATCAAAAACAAAAAATAAAAATCTCAACTAAATTCAACAACGAAAAAATCAATTTATTATCTGCCAACCTCAGCTAATTGAGGTCACCAGTCCACTCACCACTTTCCTCCCTTCCCTGCCATTCAACCACCACCCAACCCATCTATTCTATCTAAAGTGCTAGTTCGGATCAAATATCCATATTTGAGATTTCTCAAAGCAAAAATCTATATCCGATCCACATTTTTCGGATAGCTAATATTCGGCATACAAAACTCAGATAAAGGTTAGAAACATCGAACATTCATCATTTACATGATGAAATTATTTGCCTTTTTAGTCCATCACGTTTGATTGGAAATGAGGACCACCCACCTATTATTCTGATACTTTGACCATCTTTTAGGTCACTTTGAAAAACATCAGTTTGGGTTAAGTAACAAAGCATTCCAGCCAAAATTTTAGAAAATAACAAATCAAAAACTAAAAATTCAGGAATTGCTTATCAGATGTCAAGCAAGTACCTCATATTTTGAATCAGGTTCTGTTTCTTGTTCTGCCCTTGGACACCAATCCAATGCCCAAACAAGTCCACCAGTATATAAAACAAAGTCTTTCCTGTGATAAGTTCAACATCATGGACAACTTTAGTAACTATTACAAGGTACCAGAATGTTACAGGCGAGAATAAAAAAAACCATTACAAGTGTGGGGGGTATAAAAAACATTCAGCTCGCTCTAATATCTACCACCATTGCAGCAGAGCCTACACAAGAAAATCAAACTATATGCAGCTTAACTCGTCACATTCTAGAGCTAGTTAAGAGGCGCAGGTCTCCCCATTAAACATTGTCGAAATACCGCAGTTCAAAGTAAAGGTAAATTTTTCAGAGTTTAATATATAGCTGAAGACTTTTTAAAAAAAATGAATGAGCAGACAAACAAAAATTAATACATAAAAATAAGGGTATTAAGAAACTGTAAGTGTGCAACAACGAAAGAAAGAAAAAAAAATGGATTTATAAGAACACCAGGGACATCCACAAGAAAAAACAAAAACAGCAAGCCAAATTCAATTGTCCAGGTTTGACATTTAATTCTTGAAAGCCCAGACTGTAATAAACTAACATATTGTACTGTACTTAGTGTACTACGACATCTAAGAGAATGTCTCATGATTCACAAACATATATTAATCGTATTAATCTGTGCTTCAAAAAGCAATTTCTCAGGACCCACTTGATCGGAATACTGCCATGCGAGTGTGAGAAAAGGTGTCCAACATTTGTAGAATTGGAGAGACGAGACTATTGTATACACTAGTGGGTTACTCCTTTTTAATAACACTTAGTTCCAGGAGGGTATTTCATTACGCTAGATAGATGTGAGTCACTCCTCATCTGGGCACACCCTCATTGCAGCACCAGTTCAATTATATTCCACATCTATAAGACCGAACAACGGATGCCACTAGCCTACTTGGCTCTAAGAAGATTTTGTAGATTCATGAGATTTAGCTCGATTGAGTGTGTAATGACACACACGCTGGAAACGAGAGATGGTTGGGAACTTCATATGGCTTGGTGGTAAGGGTGCACTAGTTGATGGGGACCGCAAATATAAAGAGAAGACTGTTAGAAGTCCTACGCTGACAGAATTGGAGATACGAGGATTAAATATTAGCTAGTGGGCCTGCTCATCGTATTGCTAATTGATTTTAGCTGGAAACACCAACTATAGGCCTGGCGTGTAGGCCAAATACCACTTAATAACAATTTTTTTTTAAAAGTAGTGTTTTTTTTAAGATAATATTAATCGAGGGACGTGAAGGGGCCCATGTACAAAAAGAAACAATAAGGGGACTCCCATCTTCAAAAAGACATCATGTGGGTGACGCCCATTTATAAAAGAACGCCACGCAGGTGATCCCTATCTACAAAAAGACACTGTAACAGTGACGCTCATAAACAAAAAAAAAAGCATAGAAGAAAGAATAAAACTTGAAGTCAACCATATTTTCAGTAATGTAGTAAGTTCACGTACACAAAGAAGAGCGAGAGATCTAGTGCAACTATGGCTTGCCCAAATACCAATCACAGCAACAAAATGATAGGGGGGGGTCTTAATGGAAGAAGCAGGTAGAAAATGTCACTGCCAGCATCGACCGCACTGTTGCACAGATATGGTGGTTAATAGGATGCTAGCTTACTTATCGAAATAACAAGATTTGACTCATTACACAAAACCACCTAATGATTTAGAATGAGTGCTTTGACCAGCTTAATTGCACAGGTCAAGTAACACGCTGAAAATTCAAGTTGGGTGAGATATCATTCCAGAGCTTGGTTCCTTAAAGCATATTTAACCATATGAATTAGAATGAATACCTTAAACACGATGGATGTATAAGATATTAGACGTGAAATAAGTAAAATTTATAGGTTATAAAACATCTGATACTGCTTGCATTATTATGTGTTAGTTGGAAGAAGTATTCATCTTCTGATATGACAACAAAATATGATCACCAAGCACCCAGGGTTATACCAAGTCACTACTAAAATGAAATATTTAACCAAAGTTGAAAGTATCACATATACGCAGCAGCTGAAATAAAGCACACAAATATTCACAAATTCAACCAAACAATTCTGCTAGCAACCAGAAAAGTACGAGTAATGTATACAAGCCTACATTTACATTATACAGCATACCTAGACTGAGCAGAAATCAGCGAATTCCCCCCTTGGTCTGCCTGAAACGCAGAAACATGGATTTTATGATCAAGAATACTATAAATATTACGAGTTGAGCGTCATTAGTCTGATACATAAAAGATACCCATATACTATCTGAGAATTCAACGCTAACGAGCAATTTTGTAATAAAAATTACCTCCATATTGCCTTTTGGCACCTCAGCAGCTGAGAACTGAGGCAAGGTTATCTCATTTTGAGATGCTGTACCACTAGAGCATCCAGTTTCAGGTGCAAAGCGTATAACTCTTGGTTCATATTTAAAATATCTCCATTGTCTGCAGATACAAATGTAAATCCATGAGAGAAATAATGCCGATAGCCAAAACAGGTCAGAGTAGAAGAAAACAATAACAGACTTTGATGATGCTAACTTCAATCTTCTGGCTATTTCCGTCATATACTAAAATCATATCACAATAGAAGTGAAAAATAGAAAGGCTTTAGTCTGAAAAACAACGTTATTGGAGAAGATATTTGTTACTTGTACATGAAAACGGGAAAGGGAAGAGCTGCTGCCAAGCCATCAACCATGTAATTATACATGAAGATAGTGAAACAAAACCAAAATTCTAAAGTAGCTTAGCTGTGTTCGTAAACAACAATTTTTTTCGGAAGTAGCCTTGGCTCGAGAGAGGATACAAATGGCTAATTTCAACAAAATTGACTTTAAGAGCGTGTATTATTATTACAACATTTACAAACCAAAATTAAACAACAAGCAACATACAACAAAGATTATGTCAGCTGTTTACGAGATAGCATCACAACAGCAAAAGCCTGAATAAAAAAGACAATGAACCGAGTATTTGGAGCAGCGAGAATATGATTCCTTCTCATTCTCGAATATTATTTCTGCCCAAAAGAAACGCTCAAATAAAGCTCGCTCATTCAGTTCCGACAATTCACTAGACAATTCTAATCTAAATCAATGGGCCTCGGCCTTCTAGAGCAAACCTCAATTAACTCGGAAATCATCAAAAGGCTGTAAAAACCTTAAATTGCACAGCTTCTCAACCTTAAATTGCACTAAATAAGCTCTAAACATCCCACAATTCCCAACTTCCTAAAATTTTCGCCTGCGCAAATTTGAAGTTAGGGGGCGAGAAATTCCAGCAAGGGCCCATCCGAATTTCAACTAAAAGTTTCAATTTTTCCATTGTTCAGTGGGGCCCATCCGAATAATTCAACTGCAAAAACTTATGAAGCTATCAAGATTCGAACTCGAAACCTCAAGGACATTAAAATTGAACTTATCATACCCTGTGATACTACAAATATCAATTAGAAGTGTAAGCCGATGCTCATGGGCTAAAGGGCGCACGTTAGAAAAACCGTAATAATAAAGTTGGCATGATATGGTAGACATTAGTAGTAATACCTGAGGAAATTGATTGAAGAAGCAATGCGCTCAATTTCAGCGTCATCCATAAGAGACAATTTGACAGATAATTCCTGATTGTAAGAATATTTATTTAGCAGTTGTTAATACAGTGACAGTGTTGTGTTTAGAATTTTAGAAAGAAGGAGTTGAAGGAGAGGGATATATATTTATTTCCGAAATTATTTGGGTGCAAAAGGGTTTGAACCTATGACGTAATGACCTAATATTAATTATATACCTTTAGGAACTAACTTAACCAATTAGGCTAGATGTTTTTGATGAATTATTTTAATTTTAATTATTAGAGAAAAAGTTACTCCGTAGTATATTATTTAAATATTTCTCGCTTTTGCTAGTTGGTTATGAATAACTTAAGGTGAAATAGACACAAATATTAAAGGTTAAAAATTGCCAAATTGGCAACCGTTTTCACTTTTTGGTAAGTTTTTTCAATTATTTTTTTCTAACAATTTTTGTCATTGATTGTTCAGAAAAACCTCCATCTTTCAACATGTTTAAAACAGCGTACATCCAACTCCTTACACAGTCAAACGGGATTACAGATTAGGAGCTGATGATACTGTCGAAACGTTTGAAGATCTTACAACAGCTACAAATTTGTATAAAAAAAACACATCGATTATTTGATACAAATTTTATGACAATTTTTATTATGGATCAATGGAAAACCTCCCGCTGTTTCACATTTGCGCAAGGCAACTTACATTCAACCCTATAAACACAGTCAAGTGGGATGGAGGCTTTGAAGCCATTGTTGCTGTTTGGAGTTGGACAAGGAAAACAAAGCCCCAAAGGGTGGCCGTGACGGAAATATACACAGCATAGCTCCACAACGTCCATTACAGTTAGAGTACTGCATATTCTTCTCATTCACTAGATTAAGAGAAATGTTCTACTAGTACAGTACTTTTTATTTAGCAAAAACAGGACAAGAAGCGTTTGGAGAGACGTGTGATCCCGTCTCAAGCAAGGCATTCACTGAGCAGCGCAAAAGTCGCGATTTGACTTCCAATTTGAGCAATTTCCAGAGCTATGAACTTGCAGCTTGGCAAGGTCGTACTACAAACTCCATACCCTGAATCCATATTGGATTTGTATTCCTCTTCAAACTTTTATGGCTGTCCAAGACATTTTATGATAGGGTACAACAATAAGATTACAAAATCTAAGGCTTGATTATCCTAAAAAGAACTTGCTCCTTTATTGCCCGTCCTCGTGCGCACAATAGAAGGAATATGAGTCATGAGCGAGGTTCTGCATCCAAGGGGAATAAGATCAGAACAATCATAAAATGAGAGAATGTAGTACTCGAATCATACTTCAAACTATGTCACTTTGACAGGGCTTAAAATACCATGAATGACTATTATGTGAAATTGGTTCATGTTCTTACCACACCTGGGAGGCTGGGAGGCTGGGAGGGAGTTCATCACAAGAGCAAATCACACTTTTGTAAGTACAGTGATATAATAACCACAACCAAAACCGGAAAGTCAATTGCTCTCAAGGCACAAACTCACAACAGTTACAAATGGTAATATGATGTACCACATATGGAGTATACGATAGTCGATAGCCCATGGAAGATGGTAATAACTACGGAGTAACAAGGAATAAGAGCTCAGAATGCAGTACAATATTTATCTAAACGTTGACCAAGAAACTTGATAACATCCACTAATGCACACCAAAGGAATCTCGGAGCATGACATCGATGCAAATATATTTTGAGCTATTATTCTATTATTACAAATATATGAACTAGTGATATACATCTAACAATAAGTAGGAAATAGCAAGGGTAGAAATACCTGTTCCTGTGATCGGAAGTACATGAATGGGGTGTAATGCAGAAAATTTGAAACTCTGGATGTATAAATGTCAGCATATCTGCATTTAGAGGTTCAATAGGGGAAATGAAACCAGTGGAAAATCTAAACAATCCAGGGAGACATATTGTTGCAAAAGCCATTAATAAGTTGATAAATAGTTAGCAACAGGAGGTAAAACGTACTTTTCGATTTGCCTCATCAAATGGCTTTTATCCCACAGACCTGCACGGGAAAGAAAACCCCACCTGATTTGTGGGGATTTATATGTTAAAATTTATCTGCAAAATAGATCAAATACTACAACAACATAGTATGGAAGAACATCAGACACAGATGTTTGGGCTATTCTGACTAGAGCAGATCAGCAGAATCACAAAATTATTCTCTTTACCACTTTGATGTCTAAAGCAAGTGGAACCCATAACTCTTCACATTTCTTACCTTTTATTAAACAGCTCTCCATCGGAGTCCAACATAGGAGCAATCTTCTCATCTAATCTTTGCATGACAATAAGTAGTTTCTGCAGGCTCTCCGTGAGTTCTTGATCATCTAGTTTAGTTGCGGCAAGCGTCTGTAGTGGAATACTTCAAATATCAGAAAGTAAAATACTTTCGGACAAAAATCAGAACAAAAGAATTTCCTTGACTAGCCCTAGAGTGTAACTGAAGAGACCCAAAGGCTAGTTAAATAAGAATTAACACTAGAAGAAAAACAGATTTTTCACATAAAAAAAAACACGAAAGAACTTAAAGCGCATTAAGATGAGTGAAGAACATTGTAACCACCAAATGACATTTACAAAGAAGACAGAGCAAGGCCAGAACTATAACGAGGGCCACTCACAAGTCAGAAGTCAGAACTATGGCAGGTGAGAATAATGTCACGAGTGGCTTCTTTGCCTACCGATAAAAGTCGCGGTGCCACGCATGAGTACCGACTTGGGCCTAGAATTTTCTACACAATACAAGCAACAAGGAGGTTGCCTAAAGAAATCCGGAAATATGAAGAATATCTAGGATATCCCGAAAACTTCTAGAAACTTCCAAAAGCACGAGGAATACTCTAGCACGGACCGAAGACTTCTGGAACATTACGGACCATTCCGGAACAAGGTAGAAGATGGCGGAACTATCTAGATATCTCTAGGCATATCTTGTACATACTAGAGTGTTCTAGGATAGCCTTGTATATAGTAGGAAGCTTTGTAACTTCTAGCCGAGTCTAGAACGTACTAGAACTTGTAGGGACTAGAACATTCCTAGGAGTCCTATAAATAGGGGTCCTTGGCATTCATTTTGTATCATCACACAACATTCACACAAACTCTCATTGTATACTCAAGTGTTCTTAATATAAGCAATCTTTCCCAAACTCTAAGTGTTGAAGTCTTCTTGTTCTCAAGCTAACACTTCTTTGTCCGACAGCTTAGGCATTGCCTAGCATCTTTGTCCGACGACAACAACAACAACAACAACAACAACAACAACTTCCTTCTGATATTTGGGTGTAAGTTATCGTCTCGTGACAATAAGCTATAAATAAATACCTGGTGTCCAAAATCGTATATAAAACATGTAGGATACCAAACTGGAATCAATTATTAGAAAGATACCTGAGCAGGCCGATCCTTCGTTCGCCTTTGAAGAGCAAGGCGAAGTTGGTTAAATAGATCTCCAACCACTTCCTTCTGATTTATCAACTCTATTAAAAAGGATCGTTGAGCTCGGCTATGTATTAAAGCAGTATACTGCAATTTGATGAATTGTAAACAGGAAGAAACCCTGTCATCATTAATGTCTAGATCTGAATTTTCAACGAAAGAAACAGTAAAGATAAAGAAGACAATTGGTCTTGAAAGTGTATTAAGCCAGATAAATTAGGACCAGCCAACTATCAGGACGAAAACAAATGAGGAAAGTAAGATAATAAAAAAACACTAGCATGACCAACAGGGGAAAAGAATTGGTAGTTCAAGAGCACAAAAATGGACATCTTCAACAAGGAAGCAACTGAATGGGTGATAAACATATCAGGAAGAGGAGGTAAAAACACAAACACAATAGAAGTATACTGCTATCAAAGGTAGATGATTGTTATTCTTGAGTTCAATATTTCAAACAAGTACTAAACGGGAAATTTACTTAACTGCAGAGATTACGAAAAACACTATGAAATAGAACACGTAGATCTATCACGTATTTTACATTGACATTAGTCAGCTATAGAGCTCCATACATCCTTCAAGAATTATAAAGAAACTTCTAAGAAGAACTTGAATATAATAGAGCTCAAATTTTTTAACCCTAAGCATAGATCCAGGTGAACTGTTATCCGCCAAACCCAGCAATTAATTAATTATATGTCAATATACATTGCGAGTGCACTTTCATTATAAACATCAGCCTACCCTAATTCACATAATTACAGATTCGCATCCCCTTCGGAATTTATTCTTTTTGTTTTATAGGATACAAAGTACAAACTCAGCATTGGCAAACACACAAGCAACTTAGACTGAAAGAATCATTATAATCAATTGAAACTTTTCCAGGCGCAACTAGTATGAAGTTAATTGATAAATTTATTTTGATAGCAGATTCATTTGAGCATCTCCCCTAATCTCAAACTACTTTACTTACAAGACAAAAACCAGAGATTATGTAAACAAGTCAAAATCACAACTAAAGGAGATAGTTCTTGACTTCTTGCCAAACAATACAAGAAAACTCGATAAACCATCTGACTTATACGTTATAACATCTCCACAGAAGTGGGGAGTAGTTAGTTTGATGGGAGTTAGTGTATGTATACCCAGCTAATGCCGACAGGAGTCAAAAGGATAGGACACAAATTATATAACCTGTCAGCCACTTAAATTTAACTTTAAGTACTACTTTATCTGAGGATGGAAATTTCTAGAAACTGACCTCTTCTTCTAGTTCTCTGCAAATGAGAGCCGTACGCCACCTCAAGTGAACTTTTGATTGGCTTACATCAGTATATATATGGTCTCCAACATATAATATTTCATCTCCTTGAACACCAAGTGAGCTCTCAACCATCTGAGCACTTCCCCCAGAGTACAATCCCCCTGTATAAATTTCAAAATAGTTATGTTGGAGGGAAAGCCAAATAGACACCAAATGACCACTCTTCACTTAATCATGACATATACCAAAAGGCAGGACAAGACCAAGTCACCTGTACGTCCCTTAAAACATGGGCGCATTAGACCTTCCCCAGTTACAACTTCATACATAGGGTGGGACATTTGAAAGAATTCTGGCTTTCTGGCAGAGACAATCACCTGCAAAGGAAAACAGATAATAACAATAAGATGCACTGGAACAGATACCAATCAATGCTGAGACACAAGCATATTAACACAATTGGTGATAGCTGCATTACGACAACCAGATGAGAAAACAGACTCCTAAAAGAAAGGCCAATATCCACAATTTGACATAATATGGAAAACACATGTCGAATAAATCATTCACGTTGTTCAAGGAAATACACAAACATGATACACTACGATATACATAATCTTTCCAAGGAAACTAATGAACCGACAATTTGACATGTTTAATGATGAAAAATTGAAAAGCATCTTATTAACAATCAAATAAATGCAACAATTTTATACTTGGAACATTAAGAGAGTAAGAATTTGTGACGCCCAAAATTTTACTAAAGGATAAGGTTAATTTAAAGAGAATCACCAAGTACAACCAGATATGTATAGTTTACAGTTACAACGTCATCAAATGAAAACTCATTATAAATTTTCCAGATTAGCATACCATGTCAAAAAGATCTCGCCAATCCATATCATTAGGAAGAAATCTGTTGAACGAGTGCGTCATCATTTTGTTTGTGTAGTGGTAATCGGAATTTGTAATTAGAACAAGCTTTTTACCAGCCTGATGAAATAAATTGGGCTTTGATTAGAGAATCCTGCCTTTTAACGAGGCCAAATGGAACGGCCAATAGAAATATAGAAATCAATACCTCCTTTTGATCTAGAAGAGCCAAAGGAAGCTCTGGATCAGGCTCTACAAAAAGTTCAGGCTTCGACATAATCTCACTCTGCGGTTACATTTCTCATAATTTGGCTAGGATCTACAAAGTATAATTCAAAAGCTAAGAAACAGCAAACGAAGATATAACCACCTTAAGCTGCCCTTCCACATGTGCCCTAAACAAGGCCTTCCCAACAGCCTGAAATATTGACAAATAAGTCACTGCCAGGCAGTAATAGTAGAAATCGCACCCCCAGCACAGTTAAAAATTTCGTACCTTGTAAAGACCCTTATAATCAAGTGGGCCTACTTCTGTGGCAACTGCCCCTTCATCTAATCGGTCAACCAGCTGCAACCAATAATAGCCAAAATGAAAATATAAGACAATTGTGAATACATAATACCAGATAACTCATTTCACAAGGCTAATTGCTCTGCTAGCAAACCCAACCATCCTTCACTGACTGTAAAGAAAAAGTATACACCACTACTATAGCATGACCAAAAAGCAATAGACTTACACCGGTAGCATCTAATATAGGAAAGTTAAAATTGTTTGGGTGGGGGTGGGGTAGGGGAATGATTCAAACGAGTTTAAAGAGATTAATAAGGATATAATTAGATCAGAGAAAAGTGAAAACCTGCATGTAAGCTACGGCTTCAGAAACAGAGAAGAATGTATTAAGGAACTCCCATCGATTCTCCTTCCTTAGATCTACCAACTCCCTCCCATATATTTCACTTCCTTGCATTGAAGAATACAAACCATTAAACAATGTGTAGCTATTGCTTAGGCGAAATTAAAATAATAACATTTTACAGTGCAATTTATATTGACCAAGAGACCCCGGTTATGTCGAGGATCAGGAAAAAGATTGGCCATCAATCGTGACAGTGGATTGGTGACCCTGACGGACAACAGATATTTTAAATACAGTTAACTTTAGTGCATACTGAAGACTTTGTTACACATGTATCTCACATGTGATATTTCTAGGCTATTGTGAGCTCAGAATCAATCCAAAATAAAATTACAGCCCAAATTAGATAACTTTATACGAAAGGCCAATCATCAAAATACAATTGGAATGCTACCAACACTTATTATGTAACACTAAAATACGAAAGATAGGTTATTAGATCCTTAAGGGGACTAGCTCCAAGCATAAACAATCACTTTACACTATAAGCAGGATTCTCATGGAGTGCAGGATTAGATCTGAATAGCCATAAGCTGACACCATGGCATACCATAAAACATTGGTTTTCCAGAATATTACTTATTGGCCACACATATATCGTATGGTTATCTATCAAACCAGATGGCAGTAAGTCCTGTAACACACAAAAACCTGACTCTTACATAACACTTCTCGTAAACCTATCTCCCTCCTCTTACATGCACTCCGCATAATTATCTGGCCACTATTTACTTAGCATTACATAATATGGGAGTTTCTATGAGACTCCGATACACCTTCAGAAGCAGGCTTAAGTGAAACTGTTACCTTACAGCTCTTGTAGATAACATGGATGTTCCATGCATAGCCCTTTTTACATAACCAAACCGGTCTGGCTTTACTAAATTGCCTTTTTCTTTATCTATAACAAGACCTCTGATGACCTAAAAAGAGCAATGATACAAGGAATCAGAACCCCAGAAGAAGGGGCAGTGAGAAGACAATCAGTATCACTATTGTCTTACAGAAAAGCACAATTTATAAAAGAAAAATTAACATACCAAATTTGGATCAAAAGAAAGGTCATCAACAGGAAAACCCACACTCCTCAAATTCTCCATGCAGTAGTCATAAGCTCGCCCTTCCCAAGCCTGAATCATTGAATCCAGTGAGCCGTTTCCAACAGTTAACAATTGACGTAACAGAACAATTGAAATGTTAAATGAAAAGTGAAAACCCACTCCTATGTTAGACAACTCAAGTCCTCAAATTAAGAATTGATAACTGCATTTTAGTTAGCCAGTGATTCCAAAAAATCCCAGTGAATTCAAGAACTAAGGCCAGTACACTCAAAGAGTAATAAGAATCAAATAGCTTGTCAAAATATCACCAGGGAAAAATTAGGTTTATAGAAGATATAACAAAGCACAGCCCTTTCTATTGGAAACTTGAGTAACAAATGGTCAAAGTATTTAAATGCTCTTTGCAAAGTTCAATCCATTCATGTCTTCCTAAATATGCACGTGCTCATCTTGAGATATTATGACTCATGGCAGACCATAGAAATCATGCATATCTCAGATCTTAGAAGATAAAATTAGAAAGTACCATGACATTATAATGAATCAGTGTATAGTCCATGTCATATCCAATTGCACTTATTGAACGGAGATTCAATGTACGAGTGCAAAATATGCCACGCGGAGAATGTATAGCAGAAAAGGGAGCCTGCACATACACCAAAGGATAGACAACAATTTGTTAAGGAACAATTCTAGATGCTTGAATACAATTTATCAACATTGCATATCTAAAGGCTGGTATTCTTCATCAAGAGGCTGGCAATGGAGGAAGAAGCTCCGCATAGCTAGTAGTTGTTTACTTGTTTAATTGATTAATTCTACTGCTAATTTGCTTCTGCTATTTTGCCAGATCAAACAAGTATTTAAAAAATTTGGAGAACCCTCCAACATTAGAAGCACTCACATTCTGTGATGACGAACAAGACGAGGAGGAGCGTCGCCTCACCACACAATCAGCTGAACCAAATAGATAATAATCCTAATACAGACATATGTTCCTGTTCACAACTTCATACTAAGCTGAGCCTTTTATATAATAAAGTTGTTCATTCGAGTTCTGATGTGTTTTTAGCCTTTGAAGACTTCTAGATGCTTAAGCTTAGGTTCTCAATTCCTCTTGGAGCAAGGGTAACATATTTAGGGGTGATCGGCCTCATAGAGGTGCACTGGTGGAGGTAGTGATGGCTAAAGAAGAGAGAGAGCTCAAATTTAAATGACATTCATTACGGTAGTTCATTGTTTTGGGAGAGAAAGGGGGTTAGTTAGTAACCATTATTCATCCTATCCCTCCTTTCTCCTCCTGAACAACCATCGCCTTCAAAGTTACGTGTCCTTTTTGCCGCCAATAACCTTAACTTATCATCCTTCAGCCCATACCCAAACATTCCCTTCACGTAGGATAACTCATAATCCATTCCTAAAATAATGTGTTTTGAATTTTTCCTCCTTAAGCCTTCCCCCTTCGGGTGCAGTCATGTACTTGGAGCTTTGCTCCTCACTCTAAAGAGCTTGAGCTCATAAAACCATACCACTTATAATATGTGCTCAATTTCTTTTTATTGTGTCACTAACTCTCTAAGTCACAACACGGTCTCGCACAAAAAAGTGTGTAACATTAACAAATGACTCACGAATCACAATACAACTTCATTTATTCCACGTGAGGAAGCCCAAACAACACATATGCACAATGTGTTTTCAACGTGTACAACTCTGAGGTGATGTTTTAAGGTATAAACATGTCCGTCGACTTCAAACCTGCTCTGTTCAATCCAGATTTCATTAACCTTCTCCACATTACCAATAACCACGTGATTTTTTTCTGAATTATTCAAGGCACATTCAAACTTCGAAAATTCAATTTCTTCCACTAAAAGACGGTCTTACTCAAAACGTTACACTACTCCTATAAACATCTCCTAATCCTAACACAGTCTACCTACTCCATCCTCAATTCACAACACAAATAAGATAAATCAAAACTCGAAAAAAATAGCAGAAAATCAGAAATAACCTGAATTCCTAAATGACGAAGCAAGTGCTCAGCTTCTTGAGCTTCAACATTCGCAATCTCCTCAATTGGCCTACTATCTCCACCTAAACACACGAGTAAGTCTCGCTTAAAACCGTCTTAAGCTCACAAAATCGTCGCTTTTTAGCATTAAATGAACCACATAACATAAGAAAAAAGACGTAACATCAAAACAAATTCCTAAATTTAACGACGAAATAATTAGGTTAAGGATTATACCAAAAGTATCAAGTTGATCGAAATTAATGTTGAAATCTCCTTTAGTACTTTCCCCTAAATAATCAACCTCCGACATACTCCGCGTTGTAACAGAAAACGCCGGCACCTCCGCCACCGTCTTCGCCGCCGTATTATCGCCGGCAACGCACTTACAAGGCGGCGCATACGACGGCGGTTTAAGGCTGATTTTGGCGAACCGGTGAAAAGTAGTTATCGGAAAAAGTGAGAAATTACTGAGTGCTATCTCTTTCATTTGAGTTTTTTAAGAATTATTAGTTGAAATATTGAATAAATTAATTAATGAATTGAGTGTTGGAGGAATTACAGTAATGGTGTATGAAGATTTTGAAGATTAGGTAAGAAGAATGATGAATAATGATGATGATAATGATGGAAGGATGAGTGTGGAAATGTCATTTTCAGTAATATTGTTCTTTTGATCTTTCACAAATTCTCATTTGTGACGGACACTATCCGTCGCAAGCTTAAGACGGATACCATATTCTCTCACAAAATACCCATCAAGGGTGAGTGGAGAAGCACATGGGGGGTGCCCACCTTGTCCCCTCTACCCATTTCCTCTCACAAAATACCCGTCGCAAGTAAGACCAACTGTTGATCTTTTGTGTGTCGTTTAGTTTTTTTCAAAATGGTTGGTGGATGAGGCCTAGGTAGCATCAAAATGGACACGGACACGGGCACGTGATACGATATCTCGTGAAATTTAGGACACGGGGCACGACATTTAAATTCAATAAAATATATATTTTATAATTATAAATAACATACAGTTTTATTTTTATATTAGTATTTGATATTAAATGTAAATAATTGAGTGTAAAACTTGACTTTTAACTATAATTGGTTCTCATTTCCCACCTAAATTCATCTTCTAATCAAGCTTTTCTAGTCTTTCAATCTCACATTCCTTGTTTATAGGTGCCCGTGTGTCCATGTGTCTGACACGGTGTCCGACACGGGACGGCTGATTAGGTGAAGTGTCTGTGCTACCTAGGATGAGGCTCCACACGACACAACTCGTGAGTGAAGTGCACAAATCGTCGTTGAAGACAGACACTATATGTCATAAACTGAAAACGGATATTGTCTCTTACAATATGTAAGTGGGGAGGAAAGTAGAGGGTAAATGAAGCACTCACATGTTATTCCACTTGCATATTATGAGAGCGACATTCAACTTGTGATGGATAGTACCCGTTTTCGGTGAGACTAGTTGAGTGAAGTGACCAACCCATTCATATTTTTAGTCTCGTCACTCTTGTCCGTAAATCATCAAATGTACACGTATGCAAAGGAAATGCTGACGGAATTTCAACTCATGTTACTCGATCCATCACTTAACATGATAAAACAAACGGAAAATTCACACGGTACCCCCGAGGTTTGCAATTTTGCACGAAATACCCAAAATTTTGATTTAGAAAACTTTAAGAGGTCATAACTCGTGTTTACGAGATCATAAAGTGACGATTTTTTTTTTCAAATCAATCATCTTTCCGAGAACTACGATTTGAAAAAAAAAATTATTGTATTTGGATCCCGTAGCTAGGAGTTATTGCATGTCAATGTTTTTTTAACCGAACAAACTTTGAGCGAGCATATCTCTTGGTTACGAATTCCGAACTCGACAATTTTTTTTTTCAAATCGTAGTACTTGGAAAGACGATCGATTTGAAAAAAAAAATCGTCACTTTCTGATCTCATAAACACGAGTTATGACCTTTTAAAGTTTTCTAGATCAAAATTTTGGGTATTTCGTGCAAAATGGCAAACTTCGAGGGTATCATGTGAATTTTCCGTAAAACAAATGTACATTTTCGAAAATAATCTTATATTCCCCCTTATTCACTCATTTCTTTCCCCTTTCCTAATTGGCTATGTCAGATTTTCTTCCTTCTTTCCCTATTTGGATGTGAGGTATTGTGTTTTGTATGGTCCAAATTCATTTGTATGTGGGGTAGTGAGTTTTGTGTGATCCAAATTTATTTCCTTAATTCTTGTGATAAAAGGAAATGGGAAGAAATGAGTGAATAAGATGGAGTATAAAGTATTCCATAATTTCACAAATTCTCATTTGTGACAAACCGACCCGTCGCAAGATTGCAACGGGTCAAATTCCCCTCACAAAGAGCAAGTGGGGGGGGGGGGGGTAAATGGATCCCCCCACTTGCCTTGCCACCTGTTATTTGTGAGAGGAATTTAACCCGTCGCAAGCTTGCAACGGGTCGCCCTGTCACAAGCAAGACTTATTGCCATAAGTTAGGTTTGATGATAGTTTCCTATTGTAGCGGCCATACTAATTGTGTAGTTTGAAAATAGTCATCTGGAGTAGATTCGAGTTATTTCTAGCTAGGTCATTTTTTGCTAAAATGGGGTTATGGAAGAAAGTATTTAACGAATTAGGTTCACTTTGAAACTAATTACCCAAAATGGGTCCACATAGGCTCGGTTTAAGCGAAGCTATTACTTGGATTATGGCCGCTCTCCGGGAAAGCGACTTGAGTGAGAGTCGGCGCCCGGCTGAGCGACCACAAAGAGCGCCCAAAAGAAAAAAGGCAGTTAGGGGGACTCGATCCCACGACTAATTCCCAAGTTATTCTTCAACTGGCACAACAAGCCAATGAGCCATGATGACTGTTACGATTTTAAATGCGCTGAATAAAATATTAGCTGCATTTAATGCAGCAATAAACTAGAAACGAAAATATATATATTTAATTGCTCCTCCATAGCATTGAGATACAAATGTACTAGTGGTGTAATTGTAGAATTAAGTATGCCAATATTGGTAAGAGGGTCTGAGGTTCGATTTCGCTTGAGTTCGTTTTTTTTTTTTTTTTTTTTCCGAGTTCACTATATATGGTCGCTCAGCCGCCCAGCGACCGGCTCTTAGGTCGCTTCCCGGGGGAGCGACCTTCATCCACGTTACAGCTTCGTTGTAACCGAGCCTACGTGGACCCATTTTGGGTAATTAATTTCAAAGTGAACCCAATTCGTTAAATACTTTCTTCCATAACCCCATTTTAGCAAAAAACTCATTTATTTGGCAGTTAGTTTCAGATTTAGTCATCTTTAGGTGTGATCAGTTTTGGCGAAGCTCGACTCACGTAGTCACGTCCAGTACAATTCGGGTTATAGCCCTTATAGGTTCTCATTTTTTAATCTGTAATTTGGTTAATTATTATAGGTCGGCAAATTTGGGTTTGGCTAGTGAGTGCAACATAAAACCTTTCGCTTAATGAAGTGACTATAATTTTACAATGTTGAATACAATAATATTTAAAGAGATATTAATTTACAGCTTGGTTTAATAAACCCGAAATGTGCTATATAAGGCAAAATCTTACCTCAAAATGACGAATAACGAAGTAATCACCGGAGTCGAAGATATTCCAACCCGAATCACCCAAATTACAAGTATACTCGTATTTATGTCAAAGTAGGTATTGGGTTTTTGGTACATATAATATAAAGACGGATATTTGTTTTGCGATTAACCCACATCTCAACTTGTATTATTATCCAAAAAATGACAATAATACAATCATCCAACACTTAGCTAATAGTTAAGATTTCAAAATGCTTAACTCAGGATATTAAGCACAACACTCATACTTTATCTAACATGACTAATGACCTCTATATATAAGGTCATAAATCCTAACTCCAGCATAACCACATTTAAGAGTCTTTAACATATGAACAAATAACTAATTTTAATACCACCCTCTTGCATGTACTAATAAGTTGAGAATTTGAGATCATTAGAATAATGGGTCTAAATAAGAGCACAATAAATCTCGACTACTAGATTCTATAACAAAGAAAAGAAACATGTCACAATAACATTAGATCACCTACTCATAAAAAAACGCTTTGTACTGTATTTTTTAGCGAAAGAAGTTAGTCACGTAGTGGTAAATTATATCCTACTCCCAAGAGTAGGATATAATATACTCCCATAACTAATTCATGTAACTTCCATGATTAGTTATTGAAAAAAATAAATGGAATCAATATTAAAACCCTTTAAAACTTAAATTTGATAAATCTAAAAAATAAAAAAATGTGTACCATCTTATAATTTTTGTTCCTCTATAAGTAGAGATCGCATTTGTTATATTTTGGTCTTTATTTTAACTTTACCATTATATTCACATCACATGATTGATATATTCATTAATAATCTATTCACATCGCATAATTGACATATTCACGAGATATTCACATTATACAATTAGCATACTCACGTAAGTTGAAAATTATATATATATATATATTCACAAAGTAAAACTTACACACTTACAAAAAACTAATGTAGATATACAGCCTAATGTAAGAAAGATATTCACAAAATATGTATTGATAAGAATAACATATACGGAATTACGGAGTATATTTATTTATTGAGTTACTCATAAATTTTCATGTAATAGAATACACATACTCACACAATTATGTGTGTGTTTAGATATTCAAAACATAGAAATTTTACATTCGTAAAATATAATTGCATATTCACACATATACAGAATTAAACCTCATATTCACATTAAATAATCGACATATTCACATAAACTAAAATAAGATTCTCACAATAAAGCTTGCATATTATCACACTATGAATATAATATTCACACAATATGACAAACATATTCACAAATTGCTTATAAGTAAGAATAAAAAATGTAATTTATTGAGCTAATCGTAGATATTCATTTAATAGAATATAAATATTCACACAAAGTAACATGTGAATATGTCAATTGTATGTTGTGAATATGCGAGAAAATTAAAGTAGACACCAAAATATATGAAATGGGATATCTAATTGTAGAGAAATAAAAATTACGAATAATGATATAATTTTTATAATTTTCCAATTAATAAAATCAAAGTTTTAAAAGTTTTAAAAAAAACTAAATAAAAGTGGGAGTATAATATACCATACACCTGGGTGTATGGTATAAGAATTGGTCATCTAGTGAATGAAATTCATATTTTAAGGAGACAGTTTCATTGCTTTTCAGTTACGTTCTATCCTAAAAGTTGTAACAAAATAGCCCACATTGTTGCCCGTAAAGGCAGTACATATTTATTAGAAATCGAGAAAGTAGAATATCGTAATAGCAATTGTATTATTATTGTTCGTTCGTGTTTTTAACAATTACAATGATATCGTACTTATACTACTCCAAAGATCTAAAGATAATAATCATATCTTTTAATCGAAGTAGCATAATATAACTTATTTCATAATATCAATATTATTCCGATTACGGTATATTGTAATATACAGTGATATCTTCTAACAATATTGTTCTATGATGTAAAAAAAAAGGTCAACTTGTTCCCAAGTAAAATCTCTTCCATATAAAGTTCAATAGTAAGACAACTATACGTATAATAATACTACAAACAACATACAAGACTACAAGAGCAATGGAACACCAACCCCCAAGACCATCTCCCTCAATATCTTCAACAACTTCATCTACAACATCATCATCATCATCAACATCTTCAATCCCATCTCAAGCTTCTAAGACAAAGGAGCTTGATTATCCTCTCCATGCTATCGGTTTCGAAATCGACGAGGTTTCTCCTTCTAAGATCTCTGGTCGTCTCCTTGTTACCTACAAATGCTGCCAGGTTCCCTTTTTTTTTTTTTTTCTATGTCTTTACTCTTAAAAACTATAATCCCATTATATTATTACTAATTTTTTGTTGTCGTAAAATGAGCCACAAGGACAATACAGTACCAGGAGGCGGGGATTTGTACGTGCACCGTACCTATGTTTTTAGTACCTCCGTCTTAAATGCTAGACTAATAATATGTTTTTGGAAGTAGTGTGATTGATACATGTTGGCAGCATACGTGCATGATGCATGTGAAAATTAGAGAGTAACCATGTGTTTTTGCCGTAGTTTAAGGAAGTCAACTATCCTTATAAGCTTGACCTTATGTATGTGAGCATTTCATGGACCATCAATTGGTCCATATCTCACCTTATGAATATCTTTTTTTGAAATTTAAGATTATTATAAAGTATCAACAATTGGTTAATTTACGGGTTATCTAAAATCAATCTCTTTGTATTCACGATTGTATGAATCTGACCCGTATACGTCCATTTGAGACAATAGAAAATGTCGATATTATTGTTGTAATACATGTTGGATAGGACAAAGGACGGAAATAATTGAATTGGTGACATACTCAAATCATTTTATACCAATTAAACTTACCCAAATTAGCATAGGAATGTAAGAAAAATGATGTTTTACTAAATGTGGATTTGATGATATGCTTAATTGGTAGCCCTTCAAGGTGTTACATGGAGGAATATCAGCACTGATAGCGGAGTCGCTAGCAAGTATCGGAGCACACTTGGCAAACGGGTTAAATCGAGTGGCGGGTGTTCACCTGAGCACAGACCATATCAAGCGCGCTGAGCTTGGTGAACTTATTCTAGCCGAGGCTGTCCCACTAAGCCTCGGCAAAACTATTCAGGTCTTCCTCTACACACTATCATTGATCCAGAACTTGTGCCAAATACTTCATTCCAATCAATTCTATACATTTGATTAATATACAACTCACATATATTGCATAAATGTATAGAACTGATTGGAATGGAGGAAGTATGGACCTTTTAATAGCTTTTAATAGCTGAGCTATATGTCGCTAGGTTCGACAATTTCTGTTGACAGATGATGCTGGAAACCATAATAGTGGCTTATTTTCATCGTACTTTTCCAATGAAAATGTACAAAGTACTCCGTAAATCGACCAATCTCTCGAAATCGAGTACATAGGTTTAATTAGCGATGGGCCTGGTCATTTACTAGATGGGGACATCATAACATTCATAAGTTAGTTTAACAGGCTATGAGAAAGATTGAAAGATCAGAGTTGTCTCACCTACTTATAAAGGTCAAAATATGCTAACCTCACTTCAAGTTAGTTCATGAATGAAAGGTAGATGGATAAAAAGATTCTTGTAGATTTAAAGTTATTTTCGTTAAGTTCAGTTCATTTCTTATAAGTTCGGGTAAGAAAATTTCAGCTCCTACAAGTTCAGTACCATTATTTGGTTGCTAATCACTCCCATTGACTACTACGAGTACTCGCTTTTATTGCGAAGTAGCATTACTTGGTTGCTTATAATCGATCCTTACATTCAATCATCATATCCTCCTTATGCAATTGTCTTTGAAGCCGTGGGTTAGGGACGTAGGTCGTAGGGTAGTAATGTAGCTGCAATCCAGTAAGACATTGGAATGAACGAAAGGGCGTTTAATTAGTTCCTCATGGAGGACGGAGCTGTAAAGAGTGGTCCATGGCTCCATTGAGAGTGAGCTAGGAGCCCTGCAATCCTGCATTTTAACTCTACCCATAGCCCTTGTAAATATCAACTCTCCTACAACATCCCAATTGTCATTTAACCCACTTCAAATGTCGTACCTACTTCTCGTCGTGCATGCAATACATTTCATTCATCTGAAAGCATTAACAAAAATTGGACTTACGGAACCTAGCACATAACCCAAATATCGAATATCAACCTTCTTTGAAGTACATGTAAGAGTATTTTAGCTCCTGCGTGTGTTGGCTTTAACCGTCTCTTGCTCTTGGTAAACGAAATGTGAAAAGTAATTTAACTGCGGCGAAATATTCACATCATTGTCCCTTTGAGCCTAGTCAAGGAAAAACTACAGTAAGAAGAATAAGTATAGCTTTGTTAAATTTACGCTAACAAGGCATAAATTGTGTTTGAAGTGTTGGTTTCTTGACGATTACTTAGCCTGCACAATTTGGTCTAACAAATTCTTGTTCGCAAATTCTATGGCAGGTTTGGGAAGTGCGACTTTGGAAGACGAAACCCGACAATACGGAAAGCAGATCTTTGGTGTCATCATCTAGAGTTACTCTGCTTTGCAACCTTCCAGTTCCGGAGAATGCTAAGAGCGCTGGCAACGCTCTACGTAAATATGCAAAGTTATGATATTTGGAGCACTTTGCCTGGAAATCTTGTCCAAAATGTGAATCACAAAAAAAAAAAAAAAAGTGAATTTCTGCTGTAAAACTAATTCTGTTTCTAGCACATTATGGTAAAGTAATATAACTATGATAGTCTAAATTTGTTATATGTAACTCTCCCCGATGAGTTTTTAACACTGTTGTATTTCGAGGGCTTGAACTCAAGATCCTCTAATTAATCCAAATCATTTCTCTTACTAGTTGATCTAAGTGATCGATACTCGTATCGGTGTCAAAATAGGTACAGGCATCAACTATTCAAGTGTTTGGAGCCATAATATAAAAATCACATCAACATTAAATTACCTTACCTTAAAAATCTTAAATACTAGGTCCTTTATAATAACAGTTATAACATGTCATAATAACATTTAATCACCACCCCATAAAATTAAACGTACAAAAATTCCCTTATTTTGTAATTGTTTTTTTTTTCGTCGTCAAATGAGCCACAAGGACGATACAAGGATATATAAGTACCGGGACCTAATGACTTGAGTACCCGTCTTAAACGCTCTGCTAATAATATGTCTTTGGTAGTAGTGTGATTGATACATGTTGGTAGCATATGTGCATGATTCAAGTGTCAACCATCTTTGATTAGTTTCCGGGTTATTTAAAATCACTCTCTCTGTATTTAAAAAAGCACATGGTTATAAACTTATATGATTGTATAAATCTGACCCATGTCCATCGAGTTGAGACAATAGAATATGTCGATATTGATGTTGTTATACATGTCGGATTGGACAAAGGCAATAATTGAATTGGTGACAAACACAATCATTTTATACCAAACTTACCTTTGGTATATAGAGTTTCAAATTTAGGCAATGAAGTTAGGCAATGAAGTTTGATAGGAATGTAGGATATATGATTGTTTTACTAAATGTGGATGTAATTTGATATGCTTAGTTGGTAGCCCTTCAAGGTGTTACATGGAGGAGTATCAGCATAAATAGCGGAGTCGCTGGCGAGTATGGGAGCCCACCTGGCAAACGGGCTAAATAAAGCGGGTGGCCGGTATTCACCTGAGCATAGACGATATAAAGCGGGCTGACCTTGGTGATCTTGTTCTAGCCGAGGCTGATCCACTAAACCTCGGCTGAACCATTCAGGTCCTCCTCATTCTTTTCGATCAAGAACTTATGTCAAATAATATGCAGACGGACCTTTTAATAAGTTCTAAAGCCGAGCTGTGTCGTTAGGTTGGACAACTTTACTGACAGATGATACAGGAAGCCACGCAGTACTAGTAGTTTTCATCATTCTTTTTCTATGAAAATGCTAGCTACGAAGTACTCCGTAAATTCTAAACAGCATTAGACCAATCTCTCGAAACCCGAGTACATAGGTTTAATTCGCGATGGGCCATGGCCATTTACTAGATGGAGACATCATCACATTCATAAGTTAGTTTAACAGGCTATGAGAATTGAGAAAGATTGAGAGAATTGTCTCACCTACCAAAAAGGTCACAGAATGCTAACCTCACTTCTAGTTAGTTCATGAATGAAAGGTAGATGGATAAACAGGGCCGCCTTAGGCCTGCGGTCGTTTAATGTACTCCGAATGAGATAATGGTTACGATTCTTTACTCTGTAACACTGTACTTTTGCAGGTAAAAAACTGGGAGTATTATTCATCGAAACTGATAATTCACCCCCATAGACTACTCCGATCCGACTCTCTGAGTACTCCGTCTATTGCAAAGTAGCATTATCTGGTCGATCGCATATGAATATATGATTGACTCTTACATTCAATCTTCATGTCCTCCTTCTGCAATTGTCTTTGAAACGGTGGGGTACGGGCGTAGGTCGTAGGGTCGTAATGTAGCTTCAAGACATTGTAACAAACGAAAGGCCGGCCGTGTTTTAAAGAGTGATCCATGGATCCATTGAAAGTGAGCCTGTAATCCTGCAATATAATTCTACCTATATGTATATCCCTTGCAAATATCAACTCTCCTACAACATCCCAATTATCATTTAAACATACCAAACACTCCAAATGTCGTATCTACCTATCCTAATGCATGGACTTTCGGACCCGAGGACATAATCCATATATCGAAAACCAACCTTCTCTTTCGAAGTTCAGGTAAGAGTATTTTAGTCTCTGCGTGTAACGAGAAATTGGAAAAAAGTCATGTTAATTGCGGCGAGAAAGTGTTGGTTTCTGGACAAATACTCCCTCAACCCAATTTTATTGTCCCCTTGCCCTCTAAAATTTTCCCATATAATTGTCTCATTTCTAAATTTAGTAAGGAAAAACTTTTATCATCCCGTATTGCCTCTAGATAAACTAACTACAACCATGACCAATTCACCACCATAAGATTAATGTTTCAACACTCTTTAACTTTACCCGGAAATCTGATCGAAAATGTGAATCACAGAAGAGCGAATTTCTGCTGTAAAATGAAATCTATTTCTAGCACATTATGGTAACAATAAGTCTTCCTTGTGACGGGGCGACCCGTCGCAAGCTTGGGACGGGTCAAATCCCTCTCATAAAAAGCAAGTGGCAAGGTAAGTGGGGGCTCCATTTGCACCCCACTTGCCTCCCACTTGCTCTTTGTGAGGAGGATTTGACCCGTCACAAGCTTGCGACGGGTCGGTCCGTCACAAATGAGAATTTGTGTTATGGTAAAGTCCAAGTATTAACTATAACTGGCTGAACTGTATAACAGTCGAAATATGTTAATTGTTTTTAATGAAAATAACTAATGAGAATAACTAATGGAACCACAAACGTCAACATGTTTAGCCAGCAAAATCACTTAAGAAAGATGATCATGGCCTAAGTTCGAGGTACATCTGATTGCGAGTAGACTAGCAAAATAACTCAACTTGAACTTAAAAACACATATATGACGCGATAAAACCCAAATTGCGCTGGTCTCAAACTATCAATACAGCCACGCTGCCATACTCTAAAGTCTAAACAACCGGCTAATAACAAATCAGGCACATAACATAAACCAAACAAAACCATACCAAAAAAAGACCCGAACTCATCAAGTCAGTTCTAACCCGTACAAGGCCTGAAAATTGAAAACCCCATTTTGTCAGATCTAATTGCGACACTCTTCTAATAGGGCAATTCCTGGAAAAAAAAGTCAGTCATATAACTAAAAACGAACATTGCCGGTCGGAAAAAGAGCATTGAGTGACCAAGGAGACGCGCTATGCTCCAGTTTAACTCGAGTATCGTCAACAAATAAGCAAAACAGCATTCAAATGCTTTCCACAGATGGAAAGAACTCTAAACCAGCAATTTACAATTTTCTGTTCAGAATAGAGGTTTGTTAGCCACTGATGAACGAACCGATCTATTTCTTCTTTTTCCCACCCTTTCCAGATTTAGCAGGGGCGTTGCTTGAACTGGAAGCCGCTTCCTGCTTCTTAACTCTTCCAGGGTGCCGAGGTACCAGTTCTGCAATCCGCAGCATTAATTGCTTTCCTGCATCAAAAGATGGGCAGGTGTGAGCTAAGTTGCATAAGCAGTAACAGCAATACATAGACATATATTTAACATCTTGAGAAGAACAACTAGAGTGCTCGTAAGTACTGTGAAGAAGAATGATGGAGGAGAAATATAGGCTTAAACAAGGAAGATTTACATTATTATTAAGAATACAATCATGGAAGGGATTTCCTAAGACATGATAGATTGCGACTGAGCCACATGAGGAGGTGACGGGTGACACCCTATACAAAACAATAAATCAATAATTATGCAGGTCAAGCTATCGGGGGTAAAGAGACAGGTTACAAAAATACGATTTGGGTAAAGCAATTGGCTAGAGCTATAAAGTTGCCTCAAGATGAAATTTGAAATCTTGATGCAAAGAGGCAACATCATCAAAAATACAATGATCCCATTCCATCCAAGTGCACCATCAAAAAGCCCAAAGAACTATTTTTTGACATTGGTAATCCAAACTATTTCCTATCTTTTCTTCCAAATAAAAGTACATACAATGAACCCAACTTGTCCAAGGGAGACAAGGATACATTCCACAACTAAGATGGTCTCCACCCTCAAATGTACTTCTTTCACTAATTTATCTATTTATGGTTCTCTAAGAAAAACCTGGACGGTGTTATTTTAAAGGCAGAAACTTGGATACAGTGGGGGGTATGACAGTCCTACGGTAGGACATAAAATGATTTATAATGGAACAAGATTTTTATGTTCCCACTTGAAAACAATGCTTACTGAGCTCTGACCAGTAGTTTCCATATAAGTGATAGATGAAAAAATAACCATAAGTCGGAGATTTTGCTTAAGTTCTCACACAATGAAAAAGTTGAGAGAAGGGAAACTTGATGAATAAAGCGAAATAACTTGATAGATGGAAGTCAGTATGGATAGAGCAATGGCGATTCTGGGATTTAGACTAAGGGGATGCGGAAATTCAAAACTAGGAGATGTCCAGTTGCATAAAATAACCAAATTGAAGGAACATAAAACCTTAACTATATATGAACTGGCTTTGGGAATTCCACCAGCCTGGTGAAGAAAAGAAAGGGAAAGAACAAGACTAATGGGTAGGTGTTGTAAGAATTGAACATAACTACCATGGGAAAAAGGAGGAACGCAGACCACTACACTAAGTTGCATACCACTCTTTTTAAGGCGCTAAAGTTGTATATGTTTAGAATCACCAATGCCCCCAATTCCCGTCCCCCAAAACAAAATCCATCGTCAATAACTACATGTTCATCATGTGTTAACATCACCCAATGAATCTACAGTACATTCCTGGTTCCGCCAGATCAAAATCAATCCTACATTGAAAACTATTTCACAAGGGTGTTTTCATACACGATTAGAAGTTTAGAACGACCCAACAGAACGATCCATAGAAAAATCAGCCATCTTTAACAGTTTTCTCACATCAACAATTACACAATTGAAAACGAAACTGATTACTAATAAATCTCCCATCATCCAGTCAAGAACATACCAAACACTAATACAACAAATCAATAATCACCAAAATATAATGCCAAGTGAAAAAAAAAGCTTATAAGAAGAGGAAATCATTACTCGACGAAATCTCTGGATTAGTTAAACTGCCATCTTCTCTTTTCAGCATCACTCTTACTCTCCCCCTTTGCATAAAATCTCTCGGATACGCTTTATCAAGCTACCAAACCAAACAAAATTCAATCTTTACACACCATACACATCATTTACCTTTCCAAATTCACAGAAATCAACAATACAGAATCGAAAAAAGACGAGTCAAACCTCGATAGCAGAAGGTAATTTAAGATGTCGACAACAATCGGAAATCTCAGTACAATTAGGGCTTTCACAAGCTTTAGTAGCACAAATTCTTCGACCTTCAGCAATAGTTTTCTTGGAATTGATATAAATCGGATAAATCACCACCCATTTTTTCACATTCCCCAATTCTCCATTCATCTTTTCTTCTTCTAATTAGTTCACTAAACCCTAATTTCCATCAAGCATTGAACAAACCAATCAACTATTAATGTCAATTGCTTCGGGATCCAATTACAATAAAAAAAACATATATTCCCTCCGTCTCGATCTTTTACAGAAAGACAAACAAATGAATAAGACGGAAAAATAACTCTACCGGATCGTAACCCGTGTTGATTCGATTAAACACTAAATAATCAATCAATTGTGTGCAGGTGAAATTGAATCTAAGAGAATTAACGATAGATTAAATTGACAAAGTAGAAGAAAGAAGAATTTACCTGGAAAATGATGGAAGAGTTAAAAATTAGGAGTGAGAAATTGTGGGAGTAAATTTTTAATACGTTGCAATGAAGTAATTGAGTTGTTTCGTATTTTATACGGAGTTATTTTACTGATGCGGTAAATTTTACTGGGCTTGGGCTTTACAGAGCCCGTCAACATAAGTTTGTGGGCTTTAACCTTTTAGAACAATTTTACGACAACATGTAGACCTTGACAAAAGCAACTTAATTTGATTGATCCGACTTGGAAAGACTTATCCTATAGTTGAAACCGAATTAAAACCCGATTTCATGAGCGCTCCAAGCATATTGATTTTGACTGTCATTTTGTCCGAGAGCTTCTTTCGTCGGGTGTCGTTACTACTACGCATATTGACACTAAGTCATAGACTGCAAACATTTTTACAAAGGCACTTGGTGCGGCTCAATTTCAATATCTTTTTTCCAAGATGGGCATTTGTGATCCTCACGCTCCACTTTGAGGGGCAGTATTGTGATATGTTATTTTCCGTATTTTGTTCAGTCTTTAGGAAATATTATTGAGTCATTATTTCATATCATATATTATATTAACACAAATTCTCATTTCAAACCGACATTATCCGTCTTAAGCTCAAAACGGGTGAAATACATACCAAATTACCTCACTTGTTGCCTAAAATATACCAAAATTTTGTCTTTATTACCATCACTTGATAATTCTTGACCCGTCTTAAACTTTAGGGGGATATTACCCGTCTTAATAAGGACTTGCTGTTTGATTGATTGTCACGTGTCATTACTAGGAAGAAGGTTGAATAATTAACATTAATTTTAGGGATAATTCCCATGGTACCCCTGTGGTTTGAACTTATTCACGTGGTACCCAGGTTTTTAAGAATGTGCTCATGGTACCCCTGAACTTTCAAATTTGTGCACCATCTACCCTTAAGCCTTAACTCCGTCAAATATGCTAACGGCAATCAGTTTAATGAATTTCAAATTTTCAAATTTTTGGGGGGAAAGTTAGTTGGAGTAACTATTATTTGAAACTGTAACAACTAACTTTTATTTGCACCAAATACCCCTGAGGTTTGAGAATATGCACAACATACCCCTGATACCTGTAACGACTACATCAAAGTATTTGTTCAACTAAGTTATTGCATTATAGCAAGGGAGTTTGATGCTGTTTATTTCAGAGCATAAACTTGAGATCACTACTAGTCCGATTGAGAGCACAAGCATTGACAACTCTACTACAAACACTTCATACTAGAATGAAATCATCTAATTTAAAATCAAATTCAAAAGAGGTGCAATTAGATAACAAAAATTGCCCTAAATGCAAAAAAAATTAACATAAGGTCATCTGAACCTATTGCAGCAAACCTTTCAAGATTGTATAATAAATGTGATGAATGTGAATGTTTCCAATTTTGGTGCAAACAGGAAAATGAATATATTGATGCTTTTAATGGCGATGAAGCTCAACATGTTCATATTGTTATACAAGAGTTGAAGAAAACGTTGAAGGAACAAACAAATAGTATCTACGACATAAAAAAGAGAATCTGTAGATTTATCTTAGATGTTTCAATTTAGTTTGAAAACATTCGTAACAATGTATTTGTTTCTAATCTATATTTAAACATTCTCATCCAATAGTTTTGCCCAACAACTTAGAAAAACTGATGTATAACATGTTGCCTCTGACATTACTTAAACTTATTGCCCAAAACCTGAACATAAATGACTGATCTAAGCATGCCAATTTTTTGCCCTGAACTGATGTAATCGTTATAGGTATCAGGGGTATGTTGTGCATATTCTCAAACCTCAGGGGTATTTGGTGCAAAAAAACGTTAGTTGTTACAGCTTCAAAAAGTAGTTACTCCAACTAACTTTCCCCCCAAAAATTTGAAAATTTGAAATCCATTAAACTAATTGCCGTTAGCATATTTGACAGAGTTAAGGCTTAAGGGTAGATGATGCACAAATTTGAAAGTTCAGGGGTCCCATTAGCACATTCTTAAAAACCTGGGTACCACGTGAATAAGTTCAAACCACAGGGGTACCATGAGAATTATCCCTTAATTTTAAATATTAAAATACTAGTTTTGGAATCTGTGGACTGCGGGTAGTAAAGAAAAGTATTATTAAAAGTAAAAACTTAAGTAATTTTTTATTTAGTAAATGGATGGTGATAGGGCGCCACCATAATTAAAGAAAAATAAAATAGCAAAAATAAAATATTAAATTTTATTTTTGCGCCAAAATTTTAAGGGCATGTACGTAATTATATATATAATACTCAATATTTATGAAATTAAAAAACTCTTAACTAAACTAAATTTTATCAAAATATTAGAATATTTTACATCAAAACAATTTATTCAATATTAACCTAATTTATACTAGATTATCTTCATCTATAATTATGCTTCTTCATCATTGTATCATGTTCTTCGTCTACTCTACGTCTTCTAAAGAGACGAGTCAAAGTAATATATATAGAAACAAGCTTGACCTTGACAAATGACAAATCAATTTAAGCTTAATTTTGCCAGTGTGATTCGTTATTTAGGATCTCACTAATATAATTCACTATCATGTTGCTTGCTCCCTTCTTTGCAAAATAGTAATGGCTTCATCACATCACCATGATCCATGGCCACAACTGAAACCACGATTATTAGTTTATCACCACCGAGCACGGGTACCACCTTATCACTCGCACGAGTGCATTCATGTTACTCTATCTAGAAATTTGATTATGTCTAATAATTAAACCCCATAGTGTAATGTCAATTTCATACTAGCTAGATGTTGAAGGAACATATTGTTATAACTTGTAATTTTTTCCTCAAAAAGGGGCAAAATATTAGGAAGAATGCAACTGATTTTTTTACTATTTACTATAATAATTATAAAATGTTAAATTCCTAAATTACCCACTTCTTATTATTAGTTTGAAATTTAAATTTTAGGGGAGGGAAATGAAAATACCTATATGATTTACGATAATACCCTCGGTGGCGCCCAGTTTGAGTATCACCCGGTGGCGCCATCTCATTTTCCTTTAGTAAATAACTAAGTTTTATAAAATTTTATTTAGTAGTTAATAAAGTAAAATACCAGATTTGGTCGACATAAACATTGGTTAAAGAACACAAATTCTTATTTGTTTTTTTTTTGTTCAAATGAGCGCACAATGTCGCGGGTGAGAATCGAACCCCCAACTTCAAGGTTGGGGTGAGAGTGTTCTTACCACTTGAGCTACCTCTTGTTCTCCCACAAATTCTTATTTGTGATGATTACAAATAATGAGGATTGAGGACATTCATTATAGATATAAATATTGTTAAAAGAAAAAGGGTTTGTTGACATCATAACCTTATGACAACGAACATTTAAAGCAGTCGAATAAAATTTAAAGAAATCAAATCATACAAACACCATCATTATTCGGTATAATTCATGGGATTAAACAATTCAAATGAATAGTAGAGTGCCTAAAACACACTTATAGTAAGGTGAATAGATAGATAGATGTCATAAAATTATTCAATTAGTCTTACTTGTGACGGATAGCTTGTAACGGGTCGGATTCCTCTCACAAATTTACAAGTGGGAGGGCAAGTGGGAAATCAATGGTTTCTCACTTACTACCTCATTTGCAAACTTGTGAGATGGATCCGACACGTTACAAGCTTGTGACGGTCAGTGACCGTCACAAATAAGAATTTGTGAAAACTATTTACTTCATATATAAACACAAATTCTTGTTTGTGACGGGCAATATCCGTCACAAGCTTGCGACGGGTACCACTTCCCCTCACAAATGACCCATTTAAGGGAAAAGGGGAAGCACATGGGGGAATGCCCCACATGTTCCCTCTACCCATTTTGTTAGAGGAAAAACCCGTCGCAAGGTCCGACCCGTCACAAGAGAGACCTACTAATATATAAATACGAAACAACTCAATTTCTACATCTGAACGTAAAATTTTGTCCCACAATATGTTACTCCTAATTTTTAACGCTTCCATTTACCTATCTATCGTCAATTCTCTTAGAATCAAATTTACCTACATTTACTTTTCTGAATCTCCGATTATCGCCATTTGATCGACACGGTTTAGGAACCGGGAGAGTTGTTTTTACGTAGAGTTTACGATAGATTGCCTTCCTTAGTGTGGAGGAACGTAATAGTTCATTAATTTGGGACTATGATGAGGAACATTAAATTCTTCAATTTGGTCCAAGCATGATGCATAGGAACATTAACTTTTATCGCAAATATTTGAAGTTGTTATACGTTCCTGAAGGCAGTTGTTATACACACTTACCTAAACACTCCAGAAGAGTTGTTATACGAACATTAAATTCTTTAATTTGGTCCGAGCATGATGCATAGGAACATTAACTGAACTTTTATATAGTCTTCTTCATTTGGTTCACAACTATATATGCTTTTCAGTTTTCACCTATCTTTCTTCATCGATCATGTTTTCTCTTTTCTCAACTTTTTCATGATGCAGAATTGGTACCTCGGCACCCTGGAAGAGTTAAGAAGCAGGAAGCGGCTTCCAGTTCAAGCAACGCCCCTGCTAAATCTGGAAAGGGCGGGAAAAAGAAGAAATAGAGACAGTTATAGGCCACCAAAATTTGGGGTTTACGGAGTCATATTTGGGTTATTAAATTCAGGTCGGGATAACTTTGCCTGGTCTACTCGCATTCAGGTGGACAGATTTTCGGGAATGTAATGAACCGAGCAGCCTATATTCGGGATATATTCATTAAACACGATAACATCTTCGACTGTTATAAAGTTCAGCCAAGTTACATATAGTTACTATACAGTAGTGTGCTCGAGACAGATTTCCGCGCTAAGTGTTTCATATTACAGCATCAATTTACTCTTTTGATTCCCATTCTGGACAAGATTTTCGGGCTAAGTGTACCAATTATTATAGCTTTGCATATTTACGTAGAGTGTCGCCAGCACTCTTAGCATTCTCCGGAACTGGAAGGTTGCAAACTAGAGTTACTCTAGATGATGACACCAAAGATCTGCTTTCCATATTGTCGGGATTCGTCTTCCAAAGTCGCACTTCCCAGACCTGCCATAGAATTTGCGAACAAGAATTTGTTAGACCAATTGTGTGTCCTAAGTTATTGTCAAGAAACTGTAACTTCAAATTAAACACAATTTTATGCGCAGCTCGCGTAAAATTGGACAAAACTATACTTATTTTTCATAATATAGTTTTTCCTTGCCTAGGCTCAAGGGACAACATTATGTGAATCTTTCGCCACCGTCAACATGACTTTTTCCTCATTTACCAAGAACGAGAGTCAGTTGAAGCCAATACACGCAGGAAGTAAAATACTTTTATCTGAACTCCGGAGAAGGTTAATTTTCGATATATGGGTTATGTCCTAGGTTCCGAAAGTCCAATTTTTGTTAGTGCTTTCAGATGAATGAGATCATGAGATGAATGAAATGTACCGCATGCATTACGAGAGGCAGGTACGACATTTGAAGTGTTTGGTTTGTTTAAATGACTATATCTCCTTCATTTCGTCGACCCCAGGTCTAAGGCCCTATTTATCCATCTACTCCGTCCATCCCAATTATTTGTTTACCTTTGATTAAAATCCCGCACAATTGAATTTTAGAGGTAAACAAAATAACTGAGACGGAAAGAGTAGCTGTCAGTTTTCATTCATGAACTAACTAGAAGTGAGGTTAGCATTATCTGACCTTTTTGGTAGGTGAGAAAATTCTCTCAATCTTTCTCATAGCCTGTTAAACTAACTTATGAATGTTACGATGTCTCCATCTAGTAAATGGCCATGGCCCCATCAATAATAAATCCTATGTACTCGGTTTCGAGGGATTGGTCTAATTCTGCTTAGCATTTACAGAGTACTTGGTAGCATTTTCATAGGAAATGTACGATGATTGCTACTGTTATTGTTTCCTACATCATCTGTCATTGCCAACATAAATGGCAATTACACACTGCACATAATAAAATTGCAATAAGTCTTGCTGAAGACGGTCACAATTTGTCTTTTAAAAAAGACGGGTAAATGTGACCCATTTTAGACAAGATGCTATCAGTACCATTTTCTAAGCTAAAACAGGTTGTTTGTGCATGAATACATGCTCCTATTTGTCGTTAAAGTGACGACCTTTGGTCCGTCTTTTTGAAAAGACGCCGTAATCAATGAGAATTTGCATAAAATTGTTGAACCTTACGACACACACAAGTTCTTGATAAAAAAGAATAAGCAAGGGTGTGTGTAGAGGAGGACCTGAATGGTTCGTCCGAGGTTAAGTGGGACAGCCTCGGCTATAACAAGGTCACCAAGGTCAGCCCGCTTTATATGGTCTATGCTCAGGTGAATACCGGCCACCCGCTTCATCCCGCTTGCCAAGTGGGCTCCCATACTCGCCAACGACTCTGATATCATTGCTGATACTCCTCCATGTAACACCTTGAAGGGCTACCAATTAAGCATATCAAATCCACATTTAGTAAAACATCATGTATCCTACATTCCTATCAAACTTTGCCTAATTTAGTTGACATATGCTAATTTGGGTACGTTAGCTTATACACCCAAAATTTGATAGTACAACAATAATTGAGTATGTCACCAATTCAATTATTTCCTTTGTCCTATCCGACACGGATTACAACAATTTACAACAATAATATCAACATTTTCTATTATCTGGAATTGATGGACACGGCCATACGGGTCAGATTTATACAATCATAACCATGTTTTTTTTTTTCTAAAATACAAAGAGACTGATTTTAGAATAACCCGTAATTAAATTAATCAATTCTTATCTCACAATCTAAATATTTAAAAAAGATATTCATAAGGTGATATATGGACCAATTGATGATTAAATGGTCACTTAAGAGTTAAGATCATGCACGTATGTTGCCAACATGTATCAATCATACTACTACATACCAATTAAAAACATATTATTAGACTAAAAACATTAGGGTTCAGGTTCAAATCCCCGCTCCCTAGCATTGTATCGTCCTTGTGACTCATTCTATAAAAAACTTTTATAAAAAAATAATAAAAAAGAAAAGAAAAAAGGAACCTGGCAACATTTATAGGTAACAAGGAGACGACCAGTGATCTTAGAAGGAGAAACCTCGTCGATCTCGAAACCGATAGCATAAAGAGGATAATCAAGCTCCTTTGTCTTAGAAACTTGAGATGGAATTGAAGAAGATGATGAAGTTGTTGTTGTTGAAGATGATAAGGAAGATGGTGTTGGGGGTTGGTGTTCCATCGCTTTTGTTTGTAGTATTATACATGTAGTTGTCTTACTTTGAACTTTATATTGGAGGGACTTTACTTACGACATAGTTGACTAGTCCCTTTTTTTAGTACTAAATAAATACAGTACATTATTTTGTACTATTTTTATTGGGTGGTGTTTAAATATTATTGTGACATGTTAACTTGTTATAGGATCTAGTATTCAAGATTTTAAGGTAAGGTAAGGTAATTTAATGTTATTTCATGTGATTCTATATTATTGATTGCTATGGTGTGTAGATCCTCATTACTCAGAATTCTACTCGATGTCGTATACCTACTTTGACATCGATACGAGTAGATTTATAAGCACTTAGATTAACTGGTAATGAGATTACTTTAGTTTAATTATAGGTCTTGGGTTCAAATTCTTAAAATGCAGTGGTGTCAAGTGTTCCTTTGACATCGATACAAGTAGATCTATGAGTATTCATATTTTATGCTTGGACTTATGGATTGATTATGGATTGATATATAAACCTTTGGAAATATAAGTAGAATGTTTTCTTTTTTAAAATCACACGAATTTATATACGTACTAGGTTTGGTGCCCGGGATAGCTCTATTCCATTTAATTTTTTTTTGAAATAGAATACCATATTGTGTTAGACTTGCCTAATTCATACATTTATCATTTATAATATATTTTTTCTATCATATAGATGTAAAATTTATCAAACAAATTATAAGACACATTATTTTCGTTGTTAATTTTATTACTTTCACTACATCCCCGCACCGGTTAATACTATACTATTACTTTGACGACTACTCGCTCATTTACTATTATTACTTTGACTACTCCCGCTATTTTTCTATGATATAGATGCAAAATTTATCAACCAAATTACATTCACTACTTCTGTTATTAATATTATAACTTTCACCAGTATCCCATATTAATTAATACTATTTTTGCTCTACTCCCGCGGTTACTTTTGTTACTTTAACTACTGCCGTTATTCTTACAGTTAAATTCAATATTTTCCGGTTCATTTTATCAAACTAATATATTTAAATAAATTAGACAAAATTTCCTTAAATCGATTGATTACCTAATTGTTCTTACTATCTAATTTAAGACGAACGTTATAATCTAATTATTTTTCTTAAGTTACCTACTTTCCAAATTTTAAATGATTATTATTTGTATAGTTTCCAAACTTATACATGCTAATAATTAACATCTTTATACATCAAAATTATATAGTATATGAAATTTTATAAATTTAAGTCATTCCATTATTGCTCATTGGTTTCCAGATTATATATATTGTTTAGTATAGTATAGTATAGTATAAATAGATAGATAAAAAATAGATTAGATAATAATAATCAAACTAGTAATTAATTACATTGCACGGGTTTTCAACCTAGTAAGTAGTAATTAATTACTCTTTCCTAACTCATATGAAACTTAAATTAGGTAATATTGACAAATAATTACGAACATCTAAAAGTGGAATAATTGACAAATAATTGTGAACGGAGGGAGTATGTCCCGATCATTTGTTTACCATTTCCATTTTAAGGTGTCTCATTCATTTGTTTACCTTTCTATATTATGATGCTAATGCATGAGTAATTTGATCACCCAATTGGACTATTGTCTACTTGTCATTCACCAAGTATAAATACAAATGTTTCCTACCATTTTCTTAATAATTGTGTCAAAAGCAAAGGTAAACAAATGATCGAGACGGAGAGAGTATTTTCTAATTCTCATAGGACTTCTTAATCAAACTAGTAATTACTTATATTGCACGGCCTTTCAACCTAGTAATTAATTATTTCCTAGTTCTCATAGGAGATAGATAATTATTTATGGAAAACGGGGAGAATATGGAAAACAAACCATGCATATTTAAAGCACATCGAACGCAAATTCTTTAACAAGAAGTTCAAATTTAAAGCTGTCTGGAACACAATTTAATCATCAATGGCTTCCCAACAATTTGATCTTGAATACCATGCCCACAAACACGACGACAACGAAGACGACGACAACAATTTCGACATTCCATCTCACATCGACGACCTTCATGACACCTTACTAGAGTTGATATTCACAAGGTTAGGCCTATGGAAACATATCGTTACTTGCAAATCTGTTTCGAAACGTTGGAATTCAATTATCACACATCCCGAATTTGTTTGTTATTTCGATATTAAACCTTCCCCTTTCACTTTGATCCTTAGACAAGGATGGGCTAACAATTGCCTTATTTCCAAGCACCCGTACTTTCAAGAACATAAACTCGGCGTCCACGACATAATCCCTAATAATATCGTTGCTAATCACGATGATATCGTGGTTTTGAGTTTCGGCCCTGATAGAAAACGTGAATTATCGTATAAAATTGTTAATCCGCTTACTAAACAGTTTATTGTGGTTCGGGTTACACATGACGAACCACTACATCCTGATTACTTGCATACCTCTCCGTTGTGTAAAGTTGGGTTTGCTGGATTTGTTGACGGAGTTAGTACCATTGATGTTCCTAACTCGGAAAATAATGCTAAGGGATTTCGGATTATTCGTATTATTCCGCACCTTGACAAGCTAGTTTGGCAAATATATTCTTCTGAAACTGGCAGATGGAGGACTTATAGTGTCTACATGAATAATTTGGGTTTCGAGTTCAAGTCTTATTGCATATCGTATCGACTTGATCAAGCTTTGACTTTGAACAACAAGGTTCATTGGCGCGGTCTTGCTAATAAGATCCTTGTAATCGACCTCTTTTTTTACCTATATGTGTCGTATTGTGTACTAAACCTACCTAGTGAAATTCACGAAGAAAGCGTACTTGGTTCGTGTGGAAATCGACTAAGAATAGCCCAGTTTGAATCAAACAAGGACGGTCCAAGGATCAAAGTATGGGAGTTTGATGACTACGACGATTATTTGATTAAGCACAGGGGAGGTAATGCCATGGCGAAGTTAAGACTAGTAACTAACATGACATTGAAGCCCAATGTTATCCATGGTTTGGACTCGATTAAGTTACGCTGCAAAAATGAGGTGATTTGTTGTCATCCAAATGATCCTGACATTGTTTACGTTGTATACAATGATAAATTGCTTCAATGTCATGTTGTTAAGAACAAATTCAGAGTGATTCGTCATTGCACCGCTAGTTGGTCCGACAGATATATGATTGTGCATCCATTGCCGGCGCCATAATTATGGGCTAACTGTAAAAGCAACAACTGAGTTGAATTAAATAGAGTCGAGTTGTGCTGGAGTGAATGAAGCTGAATTAAGAGTTAATTTTCTGAAGAACTGAATTCAATAAAGCTAAGCTGAAATTAAGTCAGAAATTATTGACTTCTGTTTTGTTTTGGAATGTACTAAATCAAGAATGACTGAAATCTATCAGCATATTTGCTTCAAGTGTGTTATTACTATCTATCTATCATGTGGTACATTATTCTTATCGGGTCATTTCGTGTTTGATCTATATATTTCAAGTGTGTTATCGACTTATTCGATTTGTATTAGTTGATTCAAATATGAGTATGTCGATTAAGTTTCATCTTTACATTAAACTTTCTGTTTATTAAGTTTGTGATTGTCATCAGCAGAACTAACAATAGAACATATATGAATTAATACTAGTTTTGGAACAAATGACCTTTTAATTAGTCAATCGAGTCGCTCCCTAAACAAACTGCTTTTTTTAAAAGACAAAAAAAAAGTGCTTATTAATACTAAAAAGTAAAATTACACCTTTCGTCCCGGTCAATTGTTGTCCTATTTCTTTTTTTGCTGTCTTAGTCAATTATTGTCCGTACTTTCTAAATTAGAAAGGTTTTTTTTTAAGTCCAATGAGACTATTGTTTACTTGTCGTCGACGTACTATAATCATAAATGATCTCCTACTCTTTCGTTGATATTTGTGCTCAAATAAAAGGACAACAATTAACCAGGACGGAGTGACTAACTAACAAGAATAAAAGATGGTTGAAATAATGTGCAATTAGGTTCCAAATGGCATATGGCTACATGGTTAATTAAGGAGCTTTAGGCCTTGTTAATCACATCTTTTTTTATATATCTTGGCTTAATGTCTTTGCTAACAAGGAAAAATATTCCACCACAACCTCCCAAAGCCAACTATTATTTAAGTCATAACACCCTTACAAAGTTACAATCTTTACTAGCCTCACTTTCTATATATAAGACCACTTGAGAATACCTTATGGGCTAACTAATAAATTACATCAAATTAAAAGAGAGGTATAATAATTTTACTAGTGATCTTAATTATTTATACATTTATTGATTATTATAGATCAAAAAATGGGGAAAAATAGGCATGGTAAGTACTCTTGTTTATATATCTTCTTGGATATATTTAGAGGGCATTGGGGGAGTCGTGACATTGTCGTCGATGACTCAGGGGATGAGGCAATGAGCTTGAGACGAGCGAGGCTGGTCGACGATGAGTATTGGATGACAGAGCCCGGCATTGATTGGAAGGCCTCCGCCTTTATTAGGAGGTTTCATGCTTCTCAACACACCTAGGCATGTAGCCAGACGAAGAATTATAATACTTCCTCCGTTTCAGTCATTTGTCTACCATTTACGCGTAATACAAAAGACAAATAGATGATAGGGACAAATAGACATTGCATAAGGTTGTTTACGAAGTTTATTGCAGATTTGATTATTTGTGTGCTTTTAATTATTATGTGTTTTGGTTTAAGATGCAAGTAATTGTAATACTTGCATGGAAAGCTGACTATTCACGTAGGATTATGAAATGTGGAAATAAAGTTAGCACGTTGTATTATGCTTGCTTTACGTTTTTACGTATGTACGAATTACGATGAGTATGTGTAAAATGAAGCTTTTTCCTTATCGATCAAATATCTTCTTATATTCAATACCTTTAATTATAATATTGCACCAAAAATATAAAACATATACAGATAACTAGTACAAGGAAATTATAATTTATTAATTGTTTTGATGTTTTTTTTGTGTTAACTAGAGAATTTGCGCCAGAGCATAAATAATCCACAAAATTGTTCTTGACAAGACTTGAACCTGAGATCCTAACGAATTTTACCAATATTTTAAGTTTTTAACCACTAGATCAGACCCCACCCTTGCGGCTAGTAGTTTTGATGCTATTACTTGGCTTCTTTACAATTTTTTAATTGAAGACTCTAATTTCAGAATACTTCATAACGGAGTAGTACATACATAGCATAAACATAAAGTATATAGTCGATCATAAATCTGAAATACATAACATAAATATGGAGTAGTCGTCTATTATAAATATAAAAATCGACAGAAGTAAATAACGTCAAAACTATTGTGAAACTTATTGTGTGGATGTCCATGAGTCACAAGTATTATGAATGTCTTTAAATGTCTCTCAATGTAGGATGTTTCTAGTCTTATCCTTCTACATTCCATGCACATAATAACTCCCATTTATCTCCATGTATATATACTCCTTTATGCTAATGAGAAATACACATCTTTTCAACCTCTCTCACTTACTAGCATAATTAAATACCGAGTATGTAGTTCATTATAGATAAAAAATTTACGGTTTTTTTACAATTCTCTAGTTGGACCAATTTTTGACAATTTATCGTTTTTAATTGCGTGCATTATCTCTTACGATCACATTCCTTTTACAAAAAAATATCACATTCCGTCCATTTGTAGTCGAAGGGAGAAAAGGTTATACAATCGACTTTTTTGGGATAAAAATGTACAATCGATCATAATAATCTATTGTGTTAAAAGATCAAGAAATAATCTTTGATTAGTTAACCAAAAAATGAAATAATTTTGATTATGTATGGAGTAATATTTTGGGAGAGTTTATAGCCTTTGTAAGCTAGGTAGCACGAAAACGGACACGGACACGGACACGGACACGACACGGACACGTGATACGGCATCTCGTGAAATTTAGGACACGGGACACGGCATTTAAATATAATAAAATATATATTTTATAGTTATAAATAACTTACGATCTTATTTTTATATTGGTATTTGATATTAAATGTAAATAATTGAAGGTAAAATTTGACTTTGACTATAATTTATTCTCATTTCTCACCCAACTCATCTTCTAATCAATCTTTTTTAGTCTTTCAACCTCTCATTCCTTATTTATAGGTGTCCGTGTGTCCGACACGGTGTCCGACATGGGACGACTAGTTAGGAGGAGTGTCTGTGCTACCTAGTTTGTAAGAACAATTTTGATAGTGTGATATCTCAGGAAATTTGTTCCTATTTTTTGGATTCTGAAGTCTCGTTCTTAAATGACTTTTATCACTTTATTTATATACTCCTTCTGTCTCATTCATTTGTCATTTTATATTCTTTGTGAAAGTTGTGGTGAACGTCTAAACGATAGGTCTCAAGTTCAAAACCCCTATCTCGATATTCTACTGCTTTTACGACTCATGAAAAAAAAGACTACTACTTATTTGAGGTCAATAAACAAGGCTAAATAGTAAATACAACATTACTGCCTAATTTAATTCTTTCGGCCTAAATCCATTGACAATTGAGTCCACTCAAAAGTCAAAACGCGATTGCGCAAAAGCTCTTTTTTTTTCTTTTACGATTAAGATGGTCAAGCTCACTTAATTATGAATTCACAAATTGCTTAGTAAAATCAATTTTAGAAAAAGACTAGTTTTATGCCCGTGCAAAAAGATGCACGGGTTGTTGTTTATATAAGAGACGGTCGTATTTTTTCCTTCAATATATAATAACTGAGTTTTTTGGAGGACTATGATTGGTAGTCAACTTTTAATTGATAAGGTCTACCATAATATTCTACTTCTTTTCATTTTCTCTTTTTAATTTATGACATCATCCCTTCATTTCATTATTTCCCCTAATGTTTCAGTTGAAGTATGAAAATAAAGTATATAAAATAAAATGAAGTATTTTAAAATAAAATAAAATTACAGCAAGTGATAAATAAAAAGAATTAAAACATAACCGTCTCTCATCAAAAAACAATGCGTACATTTTTTTTATATAAATACATTATTTTTCACTAAAAATTCTGTTTTTGTCTTTTTTATTATATATTACTTACCCGTTTTAAACGTAAGGTGAATAGACTCGTGCGTCTTAAATAAGAAATTGGAAACCGTATATATGTTAACAAACCACATATGTCCATTCATAAGCCCATATTAATCGAGTCCATGTCCTGTATGATAAGCCACACGACCCACGACCCACGACCCACAGTCCACACTACTACACATACATACATTCCTAAACTTTGTAAACCTAACTGATGTTCATTAAAAAAAACGAATTATATCCTATATAAAAAAAACCCTTAATCATACATCAAATTTTGCTTATTTGAAGGATCAAGTAATTTTAGTGGTTTAATCGTTTTTAAATCCAGTAAGTGAAAGATTGGGGTTGATATGCTTCTTATGCTTTAACATTTTTTAAGTTTAATAATCACAATTTCGTATTTATTTATATTTTTATTTATCATTTCTTAATTTTTTGGTATTTTTAGAAAAAAAAATAAAAAAGTCTTTTGATGTGTTATTCAAAATTTGGGTTCTTTTCCAAAATTAATTTTGATATGTTATTCAAAATTATATATATTACATTTTTTATAAAAGAAGTCTATTAATCTAGTAAAATTGGATTAGTGGTTTTGATTAAATAAATGGCATGTCATATATACTCTTTATATTTTGATACTCATTATGTTTTGATTAAATAAATGGCATGTCATATATACTCTTTATTTATTTTACATTTTTTTATATTTATATATGAACTTTTATAATTTTATTTTTGTATATTATTTCTGGAATTTTAAATTCCAAATTATTTTAATTTTTGTATAAATTAATTTCCGGACTGTATACGGAGTGGAATATTTATGAGATGTAATTTCATATTGTGGTAATTGTAATAAGATTTCTTGAATATAAAATTTCAGATCATTTTTATTTTTGTATATTATTTTTGGAATATAAAATATCAACTCCTTTTTTTTTTATAATATAAATGTCATTTTAAAATTTTCCATCTTGATTTTTTTATATAATTGGATCATATTATATAATATCAATCATATATCATATATCATCATATTATAAACTGAGTGCATGAGAGAGAGTAATTAAATAGAGTGGATGATAGAGAGTAATTAAATGGTGTGTAATATCTGTGGGTCCTACTTATCATGAAAAAGGGAAAAAAGTTGAGTTTTTTTTCCAGCCAATAGGAAGGCTGGAAAAAACTCAGCTTTTAGTTATAGAGGAGATTAGTCCAATAGCACAAAATTCTGCTAAATAATTAAATAAAATTGTAAATAAATAGTTTATTATAATAACATAATATTTTATTTTTGATAACTTACATATTTAAATAGGTCAATATTTATTATAAAATATCGAATAATCAAAATAAAATTGAAATATGAATATAACTAAATGTAAACTTTATGTTTTTTCCCTTTAAGACCAGTCCAATACTATAGAACGGAGCTATAAAAAAGTTGCGGTTATAAATTTATGACCATCATGGTCCATAAAAAATCACAATAGTCTTATGCATTCGTGAGTTTGTTTGTGCGTAACTAATAAAAATGTACCCCATAATATAGTACGAGTACTATATTATACTCCGTATTGACCGCAGCGGAGGATATGGGGTAGGTACGTGAGGGCAACTGCCTAAACCAAAATTTCAGAGATAAATTATTATTAGTTCTTGATATAAGCCTTAACTTTTGAGTGATTTAATGATCAAGTCTCCATATTCTAAACAACAAGTCCCCTGTGGACTAGTTGCTTGCTATCATGGTGAAAGTTAGGTTCAAACTTCAAATCAAGGACTTCAAAGGTAAAATAAAATTAGCTTTAGACGGGTACTATGACTTCTATAATAAGCTGAATACGAATATTGTGCTTCTTTAATATGCAAATAAGGGTAAATGGAGGTATACATTTGTCATCCACTTGTCCTCCCACTTACATATTGTGAGAGAGGCACTATTCGTCTTCAGTTTGTGACAGATAATGTCTGTCTTCAATGAGAATTTGTGAAATAAAATAAGACATGCTTTACAAGTTTACAATTGTGTTACTTTTACGATAACAATGCAAAGTTGTAACTTATAGAGAGTATACATACTCTATGATTGGTCCTCACACTAAATGTCATATTAATTCTATACCATAAATATGAAATACTAATACATGCAATATCTAAACACACTTAATGGTATATTTTGATTGTATTACAAACGTGGAACTGCACTAATAACACATATGTTATGAGAGAAATATTTAGCAGATTCTTTTTCACATTTCTATCTTTTTATATTTTGATACAAATATGCTACAAGTTAATTGTTTCCTTTTGAAAGTTCTCTAATTTTAATGATCTCCTATATACTAAAAGAATAAGTATATCCAAACTTTTCATTTCAAATGTCACTTATAGTTTAATAAGGGAACATATAAATTTATTAGAGTATTTCTTTAAATTTTAACAAGGAAACTAATGAGAATTAAAGTCATATCATGTAATAAACTTGAATAGCTAACACTAATAATAAGAAACTAAATAATAATTTTTACAATGACACCCTTGATTTATTTTAATTGAAAAATAATCGATAATCATTCAGGGTAAAATTGTTAACTTTATATTTTCTATCTCTTAATACAAAACATTATTAATAGTAATTGATTTAATTAAAATTACATTTCAAATTGAGTTAAATATGAATATGAATAGTATAATTGTAAAATTTCGGGTAATCTCTATTTAAAAACCGCGCATTCGCGCGGGACCTATACTAGTTCTTAATAAGAAGATGAGTATATCCGTTTTAAGAGAGACATACCAACTCACCCGTTACCACTATACGAGCCAAGGTTAAAAAAAACACAAATTCTCATTTGTGACGGACCACCCGTCGCAAGCTTGCGACGGGTCAAATCCCCCTCACAAAGAGCAAGGGGGGGCAAGTGGGGTGCAAATAGAGGCCCTCACTTGCCTTGTCACTTACTCTTTGTGAGAGGAATTTAACCCGTCGTAAGTTTGCGACGGGTCGTCCCTTCACAAATAAGACTTATTGTAAAAAAAAAAAAAAAGGTGCGTACGATATTTCCGTGATTTGAAGTACAAAAGCAAGAGTATGGTGCGCCAAACTTTGGTAGAATGAAGTTTGTACAAAACAATAATAAGTGTGCTTTAATTCTTTAGTAGATGCCTAAAAAGTAGACAGCTTGAGGCAACTGTCCCTGGAATACAAGAGAGTGAAGAGACTTTCTTTCAACATTCAAACATGATCACTACTAGCCAATACATAATGCCTAGAGAATATATAGTAGTTCTAAATAAAGAGTAAAGACGTATTAGCTTTTCTTCACTATATATATATATAATTAAAAAAATTTAATACTTCGTAGCAATTAAGAATGAAATTCGGTGAACATCATGCATGACTTATTACATATAGGCGCATAAAGCCGTTGAAGTTAATAAGCTAAGCCGTTCGAGGGCCGCCCCCGGTCGTTTGTTTAGTTTTGTTTTTTGGCACAAAGATCAAGAACATAGTAGGGTATTAATTGTATTATACTTAGTGAATGACAAATGAACAATGATCTTAGTGGGAGAACAAATTAGTCATAAAAAACTTCCATAATATAGAAAGTAAACGAATGAGTGATACACTATAAAGTAAAAATGGTCTAGTAAATAAATGACTGGCGGAGGGAGTAACTTTGATTCATTTGATGCAAATGGAACCAAAATTGAATAATTAGTATTAATATGTTTTACTTTCTCTTTTAAAATACTCGAAGATATGCATTGCTGAAAATAGACCTAGCCATGAACCAAGTAAGGGTCGGGCTAAGCCAACCTATGGCGGGCGGGCTCTCATGCCTCACCTCGGAATCGGCCCGTGAAGGGAGATTGGCTGAGTCGGGCTCCAAATGCCTCAACTCAAAACCGGCCCGTGAAGGAGGTAGGCTGGGCCGGGGTCGGGCAAGGTTGTCGTCTTGTGGTTATAAAAGCGGGGACAAGCGGGCCACCAACCAAGTCGGGCTCACAAGCTTAAACCTTGATTGAGCCCGGTAAGCGGGATCGGCACGCCCGCACGGGCATGTGGCACAACAGCACATGCCAAAGATAGGACGACTCAACAACACGGGTTAAGTTAGTCATTGTTATTTAGATAGATAGTTCTAAATATGCGAAAAAGCTAAACATTCTTAAATAAATTAATAACTAAATTTCATTGCTCGTCGGAAAATAGCCTTTGTGGGTTCTATTTCTCTTCTTAGGTACTTCATTAATGAAATATTTATAACATTGATTTTTTGTTGGGGCTTTTTTTAATCTATGAATAAGAAATAAGATGCTTAACTCACATGTATCATACTTTCTATTAAGTGTTAGTTGTTGTTATCGTCGTACGTACAATATAATCCCTTTATCCCATTCATTTGTTTATATTTAACTAAATTATTCCTAACAGGGAATAAAAAAATAAAAAATAAATATGACGGATAAAGTATCCTTTTAATTACATTCCTTTTACAAACTTAAAACTAAAATTTCAACCTTACCAAACTCAAATATATTACAATAATGAAGTACAAATACGGATTTCAAAGTTGATAGACTAACAATACTTGTTCTACAAGAAACTTCTCATAATTAAACTAAAATAAAAAAATTAAAAAAAGTAGTGTGTATGATAATGCACTTAGATAGTTGGATACCCAAATATATAGAAGATTATAAAACCTATAGCCTATAATAATAAGGACATTTAATTGAAGAATGGACTAACTTTTGTATGTAGGTCAATTTAGAAAGCAAGGGACCAAAACACTTATACCCTCTCAATATTTTTACCACCATAGATCCCCTTCATTACTAAGTCTTTTCATTCCTCATGGTCCATACAATTCCAAATAATTCACATGCATGCCTTAATTCTTTTCTCTATATATATAAGTATCACAACAACATTAGACATTAAAATTAAGACATACTAATAACTCCTTTAGTTCTATTCTGATACTCCCTCTGTCTCATAATCTCTACCTATTCGAGTTTTGTAACATATCCTAACTAGTATATATATATATATATATTTATTTATTACGAGTGCAAAATTAAAATTAAAATGGCAAGACAAAGGAAGTCGAAGTCATCTTCAATATTCGACATATTTAGGTCTTGTTGCTCAGCTGGTAAAGACGATGTGTCATGGGATGAACAACCCGTCTATGGAAGAAGAATATATGCAAGCGATGAAGATCGAGGATATTGGGTTGGTGAGCCCGGGATTGATCATCGAGCATCGGATTTCATTGCTAGGTTTCATGAAACCCGGCGTACTGATCCTGGTGCTCTTGTACATTATTAGTAGTGATTATATTCTTATAACCTATTTCTTCATCCTATTGTTTGCTATCATGCATAGGTTTAATTTAAGTAGTACTATTGCTAAAATTGCTATTTCTAGCACTTGCAAGTTGTATGTACTTATAATGTATTATGCATGTATAATGTATAATAATTTATGCATTTACTAATGTAATTAATTAGAGAAATAATTGTTGTTATAGAACTTTATTCTTTTGCTATTTATCCATGGTAGTCACTTGAGTAACTTTCATATTATGCATTTGCCTAATATTGATATATATACTTAATGGAAATTGTCTTTAGTGTAATTGAAAGGACACAATACCTAGCTAATTAGTATAATTAACTCGTTATGGCAATTTCGAATCTCCTTCAAGGTTTAAAGATAACAAAATTAATTGATAATAACATCTTAACTAATTAATGAATTTAAAAAGATAAAAAAATGAGTCCTTAATTACCACTACTACCAAACAACTTTGGAACTTCATGACTACTAATTTGTTTTTTAAGAAATATATTGCCAATTCAAGTTAATTAAGCAAATTAGTTAATTCACTACAAGAAAAAATAACCATTCGACGATCAATTTTTAAAAGTTAGGTCAAACAGATTCCTAATAAGAATTTGATTGTTACCTTGCAATCAAATTTCCACAGATAGCTAATATTGGTAACCCAACATATTGAGACCTATAGGGTTAAGAGGTTAATTAATTAGGTAATTAATTTAGTACTTGGGTTACCAATATTAGCTACCCGCAGATATTTGATTGCAAAGTACTCCGTAGCAGTCAAGTTCTTATTAGATGCTAATTTTCAACTAAATTGAGTTTTTTAGAAACAACCTCTTTGTGGTTTTAACGCAAGATTAAAGATTGAGTATATTGGACCCCCTTAAGGGTTATGGGAGGCATTAAGACATGGGGGTAACGATGTTGTTGTTGTAGTGTTATTATTGCATTTAGTAGATAGAAAGCAATAGTAATGCTACTTAATGTATATATTAATATATACTCCATTAGAGTATGATGATTCGTCTTTACAATAAGACAATGTCATTAAAAAGAACTTGGCAATGATTATGGCACTAATGATAATGGAATAATACGGGGAGGATCCTCTTCATTTCCTAAAAAGAAACGGAGAGGTAAGTTCATTTCAACGGTTCAGATTGCATTAATTCTGCCTGTATCGAACGGTTATAAATTTATACATAAAATTAAAAGTTAATAAAGTGTAAAGGAGAATATATTATTTATTGGGTTTTTTATAGAAGTTTGAGAGAAAGAAATCGAAAGGATCCTAATTCGAATAATACCAAAGTTTTGGGGAAGTTTGTATGTATGAATGTATGATGTATATATGATTAGACAATTTAAATGATGGAAACACAGGAATAATCTGGTATTCATAATAATTGGCCATTCTTGACCAAATACTACGGAGTATTTCATGACCATGCATGTCATTTCAAGAATATATAAATAAACACTTAGACATTAACCATCGATTTGAATCTTCTTGTCTTTTTAGCTGAGATACTTAATACTAAATCACTTATAAGAAGACAAATTGGGGGATTGATTTTTAAGACAGGGAAAAACACTCCAACATGATAAAAATACTATTAATTGCCACTTTAGCATTTTGACGTATATGTCGCGGTTGCGGTCTCCGGCTCTCCGCTACGTGTCAGACTATGCATCGGTGTTAAAACTCATGATGAGAGCTTTATCGCCTTTGTGGTCCTACTCAACTTGTTATAACTTGTTATGTCCGCATCTGAGCTAGTGAGACAATCTCATTTTCCTATTTTAAACGGGGTTATCAGGTCGAGTTAAAGGCACATGCATTCTTATGCATATCTAGAGCATAGAGCAATAATTTGGAATTTTGATTCTTCAAATAATCAAATGTAGGAAAATCAGATAGGTTGTATCAAAGTTGGCTTCATGGAGCAATTGCGAATTATGCGATGATGTACTTATTGTCGGATGTTGGATTTTTCGCAGTACACATTTTAGCCATTATAGTATATTGTTTTCGCTATTTGTTTTCTTTATTATTTGTTTGTTTTCGTACTTTAATTATTTGTTGGTTCTAGGCGATTTCTTCTATGACTGTGTGGTTGGGTTTTGTGACTCAGGACGAGGTAGTGATAACTTGGTTGCCAGAAGGACTTTAAGCGGTTGTTACAGCACAAATTTTCATTTGTGACGGGCATATCCGTCGCAAGCTTGTGATAGGTCAGATCCCCTCTCACAAGCTTGTGACGAGTCAGATCCCCACTTGCCTCCTTATAAAAGGGGAACGACTCCTCTGTGACGGGTATGCCTGTCACACCTCACAAGTGAGACCAGCTGGCAGCTATAGTTACAGAGGCTATTATCAATTATCATAGCCATTTTAATCTGTACATGAGCAAATTACTTTGCAAAGCGGATTTAGGAGGGGAATGTCGAGAGTGACTTTGCCGTGGGTTATACGAAATCCCGAAGTCACGCGACAAACTCAGTTATGAGATTGCTCCTACCGTGGATGACACCAATGAGTATAGCAAGTTTAACTCCATTAGTGTATCCTTGGCATATTGCCCGATCCGATAAGCATCTTTCCGTACAAAATTTGAATCAATGATGGGGCTAAAAAACTGCCTAAAGGATCATAATACTAGCTAGTTCAAGATACAAAAGAAAACAACCAAAATAAATAAAATTTAACGCGCTAAAATGAAATTTCGGAAAACTTGTAATAGTAGTAGACCTCACCGTAGCATGCGTCCTCATATGACCAACACTAAGTCTCCCTTAAGAAGGCATTATCCATTTCATACCACTTGACCCGACTTAAGCTTTACGCGGATATTGTCATCTTAAATGAGAATTTGTGTACGACCAAAGGATGGCGTCTGTCGGTATGTACACCTTCAGACTTAGAATAACTCGAAAAAGGAAAAAAACAATAAAGTCAAATATCCACATTCATTGAGAAGATTACCAAGTGATTACAGTACAGAGGAACACAAACCAACTAACCAAGTACAGATTACTTGCTACAGAGTATTTCACAAAGACGAAACAAAACAAAACATAGAAGTAGAAGAGGTTCCAATACACAAATCAATGACAAATGCGGAAAATCAGGTATCACCAAACCATTGACAGAGATTGAATGCTTAACTTCACATCTTTTAACAGTTTATCCGACTTCCATTATCACACCTGAAAAATTAAAGGGAAGGTTATGAAAGCGTAAGATATCGATTGGCCGAAGAAGGAACAAACAATGAACAAACTGTCAAAGAAAGGCGGCGTTACAGAAGTTTATTTGTAAACTAGTTTGATATATGGTACATTTATTAGTTGTATATGGTGCATAGGCGGATCGTGAAGCAAAAAATAAAAGAATGGAACAAGTTTGATAATCACCACCCGTTACTGAGCCAAGGGTATAATTTGTGTAAAGGGATTCACAAGGGCAATTTTGATGTTGACAGAATTTGAACTCAGGTCATGACTCATGACCATCAGCTTTCATGACTTACCAACTAAGCTAGTTGACTAATTCAAAAAGATTAACCATGAAAAAAGAAATCATCGAAAGTAATTCTCGAGGTTTAGATGGAAGAAGACTTTACATGATCACTTGGTTATGACATAGACAGCGTAGATGATTCCAGGGAGGTATCCAAAGAAGGTTAGAATCAAGCAGATCCAGAACTCCATCTGTAAGAATGCAGACAATATATTTAGCATGCATCAATAAAGTTTTCAAATTGACATTTTAACTGTAGAATTGAATCACAACATTATTGCTTCTGTTGCTTTATACAAGCTGATTGAATGACATTTGCCTAGTGCCTCGAACACTCGGCTTTTCAGAAGTAACCAAGCTTATCGGTGTTTATAACACGGATAGGTTAATTTCAATTTATCAAGATTTGCATCTAGCCACCGTTGTTTCACTCCATCATATAGCGAAGCTTACAATGGACAACATAGACATCACACCAGGTTATCGAACCAACCAAATCTAAATCTTTCTCTTCATATTCATTTGTATCCACCATTGATTTTCAATAAGATTGCGGCAATCTGATGCACATTTACTTTTTAAAGTACAATCGAATTAGGAACTAATCTTGTTTATGATGAAAAGATACTTGTTTATATATTATTCAAACGGTTTTACAACAGACTTATTATTTACCATATCCGAAAGACTTAATCTACGACTTGAATAAATATCATTTGTTCTTTTAAGTTAGTTGACAACAACTAAACACTACACAGGCTAAACAGGGTCAAACAAAGCACTTTCTCCAACTTGATCAAGCCATTGTTGCAAGTTAAAAAGTCAACATGATTGAAACTAAAAATTCAAACAATCATACTAATAGTCAAATGATTGTCTTACACTCTAAAATTGTATTACCCTATAAAACGGTCTTATTCTATAATTTGTATTCCTAAATAAACATAACATAGAATTATTTGTCAAGTTTGAGTCTGATGAAAACAGTTAATCTAACATGAGAATACTTACACTCACCCACCAAATCTAGGGGGCCGAGTAATCATTTATCCACTGCAATGTTGTATAAACTAAAATGACCAAGGGGGGCCGAGCCCCGTCTCGACATAACTAAGTCCTACATTGGTTGCATACATATTTAAAGATTGTTAAACAAGAATTACCTCACAGCCATATTTGAGAAAAACACCAAGAGGAGGAAGGATAATAGCCAAGATAATGTCAATGAAGGTTGCAGTTGACATTTTTCTTTCTTGTAAGTAATTTGTTGAGTGGAAAGGACTTTGATAGTTAGTGGTGGTTAGAAATGTGAGTTTTTTAGAGGTTTTTATAAAGATAAGAAAAGTTCAATTTACAGTTATTTTTTTTGTTTTTTATATGCTTTAATTTTTTTTTGTAGTGGAGGTGCATAACCATGTGTAACATGACTAACACCCACTACATTTGGTTTAATTTTAGGCCAAGGTAGTGAAATACGGGTTTCGGTTAAATACGTAAACTATTGAAAATGCGTATTTATTGCAAAGTACGGTGAACCTGGTTCATAATAGATGGTATGTATAACCAATGAACACTAAATCGAATCAATCAACATTTATTAAAAATACAGAAGTCGATTATGGAAAATTGGATTTCCCATACGTAATTGTTCTCCTTTGAAATGGACATAAAACACTAATCAAGACAATAAAAGACGTCTCATATTATAAGGCGGTCTTATTCTATAATTTACGATAAAAAAACACGGTAGTAGAAGTAAATGTGGGAGAAAAAAGTCGGTGCTGGCAAAC